>BGZK01002387.1:0-59722 GCA_005406025.1 Eumeta japonica | reverse complement strand
CAAGCGCAAATGTTGTGAAAAAATCTACTACAAAACTAAAGCGTTGAATAAACAGAGATTTCAATAATGCCTCTTCATTTCTGTTACAATCGACCAGCAGAGTGTTTTAAAATTCTATCAAATGATGTGGGTATTATCTAGTACACTAGATAATTAAATATTCTACAATTTCACGATTTATGAGTCTATTTTACCTAATAAATCTTTCTGTGTATTCGGAGCGGCGTACAGGTCAGCGAGGTAACATTGAAATTGCATCTGCTTTAAATTGGTAGATAGATTGAACAATTGAGCCCAAATTAAAGAAATGTCAATATTTTTGAAAACCTGTTCAGGACTAAATAAGAATCAGTTTATAGCTACTTTTTGTTCTGTGCTGTCGAACTTCACTTGCAGTAATTGAAGAAAATACTTGTAATCTGGACATTCGAGCTTGGAGGTAGACAGCGCAATTGATAAAGAAAAGCGCTACACTCCTGTGTACAGTATGGTCGACTAGAAACCACTCTGGTGAAAGCACCATCAAAACGCCATCGAGGTGACGTTAAACATTATAAAATCAAAGAATTTCATTCTATTGGAATGTTAAATATGAAAGCGCTCAATGAAATGATAGTAAAACAGATCGATCGATACAGATGACGACGAAATGAGACGAAAAAAAAGAAAAGGTTCCTTCTGAACCGCATGGATGGTATGAACCACCGCCCGCGAGTTCGAGTCTGAAAGATCGTCTGCGGAATCAGATGTAAATGGAGATTCTAATAAAGATGATGACTATCAAACCATTACCAATAATTTTTTTGATCTCAATTACCAAATTAATATTCACAATCTTGATTTACTTTGAATTTTATTTTTGCTGATTTTATTTGCATTTACATTCTATATTTCTCATGTTGTGAATAACATCTTCAATAGGCCTCATTGAGGAATTTCACAGCGCTTGCTGTATTAGGGTTAATATTTATTATGTGATGTTATTAGAACGTAAAAGTAGTTACTGAGCTCAAACTTTATACTTACCTTTATTATGCTTCCATTTCATTAAAAAGTTATAATGTAATTTTATCCATTTTGATTTTTTATAACGAACCCTGTATCATAGTTTATTACCATTTAGTCGTAATAAAAATGAAGTCTGAAATCTCAAACCAAAATATAAAATATTAACTATAAAAAAATTGTTTTAATTCTTGGGAAACTGACTAACTACATTTTATTTTGTTTTCTTTCAAAACAAAAGAGTGTATTCCATTAAAAACTACACGCAAAAAAATACCCGTAACCTTTGTAAATCGTAAGTTGAAATTAAAATACAACTATTAATGCTATTTCGGCGGGGTACAGTCACAGAAACGGGAAAAAGCGATTATCTCGGAAATGGGTTGTGATGTTAGTTTGTAAATTCTCCCAATGCGGGAACAAAATTTATATGTATTGATTATAAAAAATACTAAAAACCTTACGAAACGTGCATTTACTCCAAAAAACAAATGGATATGGAGTGAAGCATTAAAAATATAAAATTAGTCCAACATCTGCTCTTAGACCTTGAATTCTTTGAACAGGTAAACAGCGCCTAAGCAACGAAAAGGTCAAATTCTATTGTACAAATAGTACCTTTACCTCACAAAACTTTCTAATACAACATAATATTATATATATATATATATATATATATATATATATATATATATATATATATAATATTATAATCTTCATTTTAATTAATATATATATATATATATATATATATATATATATATATATATATATATATATATATATATAAAACTAAATGAAGATTATTATTAAGAAAAGAGAGACCAAACTGAATTTTTCATATATTTAAACATTATAAATCCGACCCCACTCCAAAGGGTTTCTGATTTTATATAACATAAAAATTAATTCAAAAATCATCAAAATCGAGCTAAACTCTAATGCTATATAACTAAAATATATATAAATTTGAAAAATGCATTTTTCCAAATAACAGAATCTTCTTAATTTTTTTTTCCAGAATATATTATATTTATTTTTGTAGAAAATTTGGAAGGAAAAACCATTAAAAATATCCTTTGAATAATGTTTATCATTAATTATTTATAAAATTAATAAATTTGTAAAATTAGAAATCCTGCCCCGACAAAGCCAACAGTATGCTGCGCGGCAGCTGGTCGTAGCGCATTTCGGAATCAACCCTTGAACGTGTCAAAAAACTAACTGGGCGTTTTAAAATCAAATGAATAATGAATAGAACAACGTGCATTAGATAGTAGGTGTTCTATAGCAAGTTTTTTCAACTATATTATATTATAACTTTGGCGCCTTTTGAAAATGCTGCCCGGGCAGGTGCCCTGTTTGACCCATAGGTCCGAGGCTATTGGGAATAAATAGAAATCGTTGGGTGCCAAATTGGGGCTATACACCAGATGGCGTCAATTCGATTTTGACCTTCCAAAACCAGTTGTTTCGACCGACATGTGACAGCTAGCATTGTCATGATAAAGAATGATTCCGTATTGTTGATTGTTCTTTCTTATTTCTTCAAAGACTTCTGGCAAATAAATTGTCGTGTACGACTCCGAATTAACCGTTTTCAATTCTCTAGTGGTAACCACATGTCCATTTATACCAAAAAAACAGCAACCATTTACTTCAAAGTGCTTTTAGCACGAACTACTTTTGTTGGGTTAAACTCATCTTGGAACATCCACATCGATGACTGTTTAGTTTCCGGGTCATGGGCATAGATCGGAGACTCACCACCTGTAGATATTATAAACAGCTTTTGATACATCTTGTTTGTATTTTTATCATTTTTCGCACAATCGACATGAGCCTGTTTTGATCAATGCTCAAAATTGTGCGTAATTCAACGCAAACAAATTTTACAGCCAATTTTTCGTAAAATGTCTTATGTATGCTCGTCATAGTTCTGCCCAGGACGCCTTTATATCGCGGTGTATATTACGACGTTCTTGCATTATTAATTCCAGCACATCATTGATATTTTGCGGTACAATAACCGATTTAGGGCGACCTTCTTTAAACGCATCAATGAGAATAAACCGCCCACGATTAAACTCAATAATCCAGTGATACGCAGTGGTTTTCGATGACGTTTCATCCCCAAAGTCGAAGTGAGTTGATCGATATAGTTTTGAGTTAGCTCACGCGAAAATCGTACTAAAACATCGAAAGAAAATTTTCATGAGTTAAATCCACTGCGATAGAGACGCGCAATTTCAAAATGTCGGCACAACGGTAAAACAATTGACACATAGAAACAAACTGTATTCTACAGCCAAGGAGTTCCATTTTGAATCTGTAATTAATTTTAAATATTATTCTGTATGTGACCAGTTCGGATACATTAATAGCTGCCCTCGTAGCCAGTTATATGAGGTGACTACTACAAGGTGTATTTATCATCGACGATATTTATTCATCGACACGATGTACTAATTAAAATATTTTTAGCATACGTGTACACAGAAACAGACCTCTTGGAGATACCAAGGCTGAGAACACATGCAAAGTGCCAATGTTACCGTTTCTAATCGGGTGATAAGCTTTTGAAATTCATTGTGGAATGGGATTTTACATCCAGATCTAATCATCGCAATTATTTGCGACGATTTGAGTGTCCATTGTTTCATATGAGAAGAGTTTTATTAATAAAAAATTACTTGCAGGCAACAATAACTGTAACCAAACTGAACAATCTTGGCATTTTACGATGGAACATGACGTGACACAAAAATAAATTTTGGTAATATGATTTCCGAATTTGTATCTCTTAAAAGCTACAAAGAAGAAATTTAAACGTTTTACTTAGTAAATAGATTTTACAGATCAATGACAAATAATTTAGATGTAATACCTACTGCTATAATCTTAATAATGACAATCATTTTAATTTGTAATATTTTCATAAAATATAGTTTATTATTAGATTTTTTATTTTAATACTTGATTTCTGGGTGACACTAATATGCACCCTGGTGCTACCCATATTAGCTACTACTGTGTGTATATGAAGATATACGATATTTATAAACGAAATACCACTGACTGACTAGTGACTGACTAAATCATCACGAGATTTCTGAAACTTCAGGTCTGATTGACTTGAAATTCAGGTTAGTTACTCTTTCAGGGCGTAGGCGCTCACTAAGAACGAATTTTATGCAAATCTTTTCAAAAAATTGTACACGGTCGGACCGCGTATTACATATATATATATATAGTGGCGAGGGGTGAGAAAAATATAAAGGGAAGCCGAACCTAAAAATTGTCAACATTAAACATTATTAATAAAATATAACTAACTACCGAGCTCCGTAACGCCTCTGGTATAACGCGGGAGATATTTCATTCGCCACTTACTTTGAGAAGTCAACGATAGAATACAAACGGAAGACTTCGAGCATGCATAAAAGCAACTTTGAAAAAGCTAATGAAGTAGTTTCCTTTAGTCGAATTTATAGCAGCGCAGTGGATAAATGAATTAAATGAGATAAAAAGCTATTTAAATTCTAGTGGTAATCTACGATTTTTCTTGAGAAATGAGCTAATACCAAGTCATAAAAATTTGGCTTACTTTTGATTTGCAACACTAAATGTTTTTCTATAGATAACAACGCGAGATCTGAAAGCCTTTGTTCTGTCTGGCTATTCCTGAGGTACGTATGAATGCATTTGAGAGCTGAAAAAGATCGTTCCGCGGCCGCAATTGTTATCGGAAGGGTTAAACAGATATTACTTATGCTTAAAATTTGAGGAAATGTATCTTTTAAGATATCTTTTTGTAAATGCAAAAATAACTCGTACATATCTAATCCTTTAAGCGAGGGAGACGAATATAATACTTTTAACTCATTTTTTAATGCATTTATGTCAAAAATTCGAGGAAATAATAAATTTAAATTATTTAGTTTATCCTCAGGAAATGTACGTTCGAATAAATCATGTTTCGGCTTACTTAGTAAATCTAAAAACGACAAATTGCTTAGTGAGCTATATCTGGTTTGAATTTGATTTTAACATTATCTACAATTTCGATGAAAATACGTTTATACTCGCGTTTTAAGTCTGATTCTGAGCTAAATAGACGTCGACGTCTTCGTGGAGGCTCACTTATATCAGTGACAGTGTCGTAAATTTCGTCAAACTTATTAATGAAATTACTCTCAAACCAATTTAAAAGCGATTGAACTTCGCGAATAACGACGTCTATATCACTCTGTTTATTTTGTAGCAAAGCGAAAGTAATAACTGTTCTTGCAAATAATTCAGCTAAAGTATGCAAAAAATAAAATTTCCCATCTAATGTCATTAACAAACTTTCTGATATGGCAATTGATTCAGAATCCCAATCCATCGGATTTTCTATAATTATATTAAATGTTGGTATTATGTCGGATCTACAGTTACAAATGACATTAATAATACGAGAATGATACTGCCATCGAGTTTCTGCGACACCAGGCAAACGACGATCTGACGTTAATTTTAAAAGACCCGAACGTTTAGTAGATTTATTAAAATTTTATTAAATTGGATGTGGCCGAAAAATTGTTTTAACTCTGGAATATATTCTAAAGATCGAGATAACACTAAGTTAAGTACGTGAGCATAGCAAGGAATAAAGACAGCCATTGGACATTGTAATTTAATTTTGTTTGTGCGCCGCCTATACTTCTATACTTAATTCGACACGGGAATGATGCTATATGCAAAACCGTTTTTATTCGGGTATAATCGGAAATCTCCGCTGATCGAAACGCATTATTATTTACATAATGATATATAACACAAGAATCCGCAACAGATATAACACCTAAGAGTTCACGTTAAAGGTGAAATTATGTTACACGAATTACAATTGCGTCATTTCGTTGTCGAAATGAAACTCGCGATATACCGAGTTATTCCCCTCGCCCGCGGCTTGCGACCGCGGCTCGCGGCTCGAGGTCGTCATAACGCACTATAATACAACTGAATATGGAAGACTCAACATTTCACATTGATTACGACGATTGCAAACATTCTGAATTTGGTCGTCTAAATAACTCGGTTGCTTTCGAGTTATTTGAAGTGTTTATATAGGGCTTACGTTACTAACGTAAGAAGGCTGGATATTATTTTAATAATTATTGAAAATTAAAAATAATTTTAAGTGTCTGTATACTAAAAAGCAATAATTTATTTATTTATGAATTATGCATATTAAATATTTTATGAAAGGGAAGCCGATAAGAATCGAGTTCTTAGAAGCCGTCGCCCCTAATATATATATATATATATATATATATATATAGGTAAATACTGATTGACTGACTGACTGATTCATCACGAGACCTCTAAAACTAAAACTCCAATTTAAATTGGGCATAGTTACTTTTCGGAACGTAGACGCATACTGAACAAATTTTATCCATACCATATTGTATACCACATATTCAAGTAGAAAGGGGCATAGTGGCGCATTCGTTTGCAGAATTGTTTTAATTCATAATTTTATTTTAAATGTCCGAAGGTCTTTGTGATTATAAAAGTGTAAGATGACACTTGATATCTTTTGACGTTATTGTTTAAACAACAAAAACTATATAGCCTAGAAAAATGCATGTATTGCATTCAATTATTTTTCTCATATTCCTCATAATATTTTAAATGAAAAGTCCCTCACATCTGTCATCGTATCTCCAACCCATTAATAGTTATGATTTTAAAATTGAAAATCGCCGACAAATCTAATTTTCTTGAATTAATTAATATACCTTAAAAATTTAAATGATTTTATTTTTAATTTTTATCAAGTATTTCAACCATATTAAACAAAATAGCCTAAATAAATTTTAAAAATTCTGTTTATTTTTATGTTTTTTACGTTACAACAATATGCTTCTACGCGTAGAAATTTCTCACGGATCACAACAGGTATGTTTATATTCTTTTATCTTATCGAATGAGCTATCGCATGTATTTTTAAGACCAGTATCTCTATTTTGCACTATTTTCAACTTGTTACTTAGTATGAGTTATCACAATTCCCTGCAAACTCGAAAGACGCAAATAAAGCTCAGGTGCCAGGTACTAATGTGTTATATGAAGTTACATATTTAATAAAAATAGTAGTTATCCAAAATATTGATTATGAATTAAAATATAATAAATAAACAAAAGAATTTATCACCCAATCTTGTAAACCACTACAACTATTAAATTTGGTATAAGCACATATGTTTAAGGTCAACTAACAAAAAGAAATACTATGAAAAGCTAATAGGAACTTGCATTATAGCCATTACTATCATTGCAAAAAACTTTGGTAACTCACAACCAAGCAATAGAACTTAGTTAATTGATTTGTAATTGTATAGTCCATTTGTTTATTAAATTTCCGACAGCAGTATAATGTCGGAATTCCTTAATGGTACGTTGAACACCTCAATCACATAATGTATTTAAATATTCTGTGTCCGTCATTTCTTGCAATACTAGCATTTTCAAGGTTGTAAACCGCGCGCAACGTGTATAAAACTGTCATCTGAAAGTAGCTTATTTTTTTCACCGTCCTCTGTTTTCTTGTTTTAAACTCAAATATCATTAAAACTACTTTATTTCAATATCTTAATATAATTTTAGTAAACATTGTTAAATTGATATTTAATAATAATGCCTATAAATAATAGTTATTGACTGATTAGTAACTAATACTGTTTTAATGACTATACTATTCCCACTAAATGAATAGCTTCATACGACATATGCATTTCGCACAGGGTGACCTGACATTAAGCAAATAACTAAATGCTTCTCACTTTTCACATTCTATCTCAAAATTGTAGATCATTGAAATTATTCCTGAAACAATTTGTTTTAGGAAATTTTTCAAAGAATTTCTAAAGCCTGGACATTTGTGTTTCTTTACCCTAACATAGTATTGTTCATTTTGCTCAGAGACTTTGAAATTCTCTTTAAAATTTCTTTATTGGAAAATTATGTTTTATGTGTCTCGATATATTTTTAGATTTTCTTGGTGGTTCTATTCTCAAGGAACTTATTACCATAACTAACAAAACTAAATTTCAACACAAACCCGCAATCGCTTGATATATAACAAATTATAAACTTATTGTTTGTAATTTCTCGAATTACAAGTTTCGATTCACCGATTGATGCATAACGAGATTTTCGAAATTAGAAACCCGATCGATATCAAATTTGATCAGGTGATAGTTTGTATTAAAAGGAATTTTGAAATGCCCTTTTGTCGGAGTAAAGGGGTGAATATAGTATGAAGCTTTTCTGGCCCGAAGTACGATTGCGTTTGGTACCTATAAATTAGGCAAGATGCATTTTCACAATTAGATGAACGGAGAAAATAAAAATTTGTGTGTATTTTGTTCGTTTTGTTTGTGTGCCTAAACTATTCATCCAATTATAAAACTGACGATGTTGTGCTCGCAAATAGTAAGGTTTCTTATATAAAAAAACTAACAACTGTCCTTGATTTCGTCTACGTATTCGTACTAATAAAAAACTACTAACGGATTCTAAAACTTCTTCACGAATAAGAACATCCTTGAGTAAAATAGATTATCAAAATTTCGCCTTGACTTCATCTGCATATTTGTGTTATTACAGATTCTAAAAATTTTTGCACTTGTAGGAAACAACACTATCCCCAAGTATCAAAATTTTAATAGCCTATTTTATTTACTAAGAAGTTTCTTATTAATTAATTAATTCTTAGCATCGGTTCAGTAGTTCGGTTCAGTTAAAATTCGCAAAGAACGAATGAAGAATATGAATACTAGTTTCCTTTACCAGAAATCCTTGCGTTCACGAGTACGAATGTTACATATCGCCAATTTCATAATAATTATATGAATGGTTTAAGCAAGTAAAAAACAAAATACACATTAATTTTCAGTGGCGATGATAGGCATTTGAGCAAGGTAGGTGATCAATAGCTAAATCCTATAAAAAGTTCAACTAATTCTTGCTAAGTATACAATAGGTATTCATTTTTATACATTTCGTTTTTAGGCTGGCGTCATGTGCTCACAATGTTATTATAAATGCCCAAAATTTTGATCTCAAATTTTCTATAATTATTTTAAACTCATTAGCCTACTGCACGGACAAGCTATTTCATGAATTTTTTTTGTATAATGTTTCGTAAAGAATGTCGGTTTCTACGAAAATATTATCAAAAACATCCAAAAAGTAAAGTCAAATTATTTTAAGCTATGCAAGAAGTGAGTTTGAATCATGTACATATCACCGTCCCATATTTACGATACGCGAATCGTAAGACCGACGCGTTCCGACGAAGCGTGGTATTTCAATGAATTGGCCTTAATGAGAAAATTTCGTTATGCTTTTAATAATACTGAAAAATAGCTAAGTTCTGTCGATGCACAGACACAATTTAGAAAGAATCTAATTTAAGGTGAACAGAACATCAAACAAAAAGAGTTAGTGGACAACGTTTTTAATGTTAGCTCGAACGCCGTTGTGCTCAGAAGACATAACTGCGACGGCGTCATATGTTTGATCCATTATTTCGATTAAGCAGTCATATTCTTCGAGAACTCGCAAAGTGCTAAACTCCATAAAATACTCGTGACAGAATTGACATCCATCTATTTTATAAATCGGAAATGTTATAAATCTGTAATAATTACGCAATAAAATTAAATTAACATAAAACTATTACCATAATTCATCACTACAAATTATTTAAAATGTAATAAGTTATGTAAATGATATATGAAATTAACACGTAAAACAGTGATTCCCAAAGTGGTCCAGGTGGACCCCCAGGGGTCCACGGGAGACTTGCTGGGGGTCTACGTAGGTGTGAACAAAAAATGGGAGTCCATAAGATGTTAATGGGGGTCCACGAAAATTTATCTGCTTTTGATAGTAAAGAGCAAAAATGTAAGCATAGTTTTTATAAGGGCCTACGTACATTGCTTTAAGTACCTAACTAAGCAGATAATATTTCAATAAGGCAAGCGACTGTTACTTGTCCAAACTTGCGTATTCGATATAACGTACAATTTCGTGTACAGACTTGCAAAGCTATCCGCCCGATAATGCTTAATGCTTGTTCAGACATGAACTTGGTCACCACTATAAATACTTGATAAAGGCAAACTCATTCAATTGTTTCCGGAATTTCGAAAATAGGTGTGAAGAATTTATATCAGTGTTTGCTAGTGCCGGAGAAAGTAAATTCCTACCTTTTTGTTATAGTTCTTAAGTATTTTGTTTACGTGTACTAGTCGGTTGATCACAACTGCTTGTTTAGGTAGGTAGCTTAGTAACATACAGATATTTTAATTGTCCTCTTTCGCTTTGAAGAAACACAGCACGTTTTATTCAATTGTTTTTCACGAGAGAAGCACTGCCTCTCTAAAAAGGCCGAATAAGCAATATTGCAAGGCGAGGCTTGAGCTTCGATGCCAGTTTGTCACGTTTTAATGAAGCCGCAAACAAAAAATACGCAAATACACGGAGCGCGTGAACTCACTGATTTGATGAAATGTTAGTTATCGTTTTTATGGACAATTTTGGGATTTCGACTTTTATTTTTTCCTACACAAATATGATCAGTATTCGATACTGAGCGGTGTACTTTTTATTTGTACTATTAAAAATTAGTGGTAAATTAGGTACTTTAAAATTGATACCGTTTTGTGAAAACGTCTGTATTTGTCTTAGCGGTTTATTAGTTGGTCCCTTTACAAGCCGTAATTCTATTTCCGCGTGCTGACAAAGGCTGCGGTGTGATACCTATATTCAGAAAAAAACTTGGTTACTAAAACATTTTTTTTACAGGTAAGGTAACTGACACAAAACATGGCTACAGCAAAGAAAAAATGTCGACAATATAGTGTCGATTATTTAAAATATGGTTTTGTTCCATCAGAGGCCGACAAACAATTGCCCATGTGCCTATTATGCAACAAAGTTTTGAGCAATGACTCTATGAAACCATCAAAGCTCGAAGATCATCTAAAAATGTGTCATACTGATAAAATAGGTAAAGATTTAAAATATTTTCAAATATTGAAGGAAAAATATGAAAAGAGACCCACCCAGTGGCGGATTTATATTTTTTATGAGTGTAGGCCACTTTATTTCCGCCGCCCTATGTACCTTTCTAAAATAATTATTTTCTGAAATCTGCCGCCCTTAGGACGCTGCCGCCCCTAGGCCGCGGCCTACACGGCCTATTGACAAATCCAGGACTGGACCCACCATGCACAGTATGTTCGCTTCAACATCTCAAAGTAACGATGATGGCTTGCGAGCATCTTACAATATCTTATTACTTATAGAAAAATCTGGAAAACCGCACACTATCGGAGAACAATTAATTTTACCCGCTGTTGAAGAGGTTTTAAAAACGGTTTTGCACAAATCTCCATTTGACGTACTAAAAAGAATTCTATTAAGTAACAATACTGTACAAAGACGCATTGATGAAATGAGCTCTGATATCGAAAGTTTTTTGTGCAATCATCTGCAAAAAACTCATTCTTCTATACAACTGGACGAGTCAACGTTACCCGGTAATGAAGCATTATTATTGGCATATGTCCGATTTATTATGGAGGAAGAAATTCACGAAGAAGTGCTATTTGCCTGAATTTTGGAGACTGACACTAAAGGCGAATCAATATTCAATGTCCTGAGTAATTTCTTTACGGAAAAATCGATTCCATTTACAAACATTATTTCAGTGGCAACAGACGGAGCTCCTGCAATGGTCGGGCGATATCGTGGGTTTGTAAGTCATCTCAAAAGAATTATACCAGGACTTACAGCTGTTCATTGCGTAATCCACCGACAACATCTTGTGGCAAAACATTTAAGTGACAGGTTGAACCAATCTCTTCATTTTGTAATAAAAGCTGTCAACAAAATCAGAAGCAATGTATTGAATACGCGTTTATTTGCTCAATTGTGCGACGAAAATGATGAAGACTTCCAACGACTGCTCCTACATACTGAAGTACGCTGGTTGTCGAAAGGTGCATGCTTAACGAGATTTTACTCTGTTTTCGATTCCGTATTAGAGTTCCTAGAAAGTAGAGATCCAGATTTAAAAGAAAACTTGATCAAATTCAAAGCAGACATTGCGTATTTGACAGATTTGTTTAAAAAATTTAATGATATTAACTTGCAGTTACAAGGGGACAGCCTGAATTTAATAGAAACAAAGGGGATAATTTCGGCTTTTCTTGGGAAATTGAAATTTATGAAGCAAAACATTAGTCGGCGCGAATTCTCTCAATTTCCAAACTTGTCGCAGGTAGAATGTATTGATAAGGATATCCATACCTACAGTCAACATTTGAGTGCCCTGCATGATGACTTCAAAACCAGGTTTGAAGATATGCTGACGATGGATATACCACCATGGATCATAAATCCATTTGATGAAACGGAAGTGGATGTTGTATTACAAGAGGAGCTGCTCGAGCTAAGCACCAATGAGGAGCTGAAGGTGAAATTTAGAAAAGACTACCAAACATTTTGGCTGCAAGCAGAAACACCCGTAAAATATCCTGGACTGTGGGAAATCGCAAGGAAATTTTAATAGCTTTCCCTCGTCATACCTTGTCGAAAGAGTTTTAGTGCCGTTACAAACCTCTTAACAAAAAAAGCAAATTAAACATCACAGAGCAGAGGATTTGCGGTTATTGCTCACACAAAAATAAAAGCCTAACATTGATCGTTTGCTGATACTCCATCAAATACATCCTTCCATTAATTAAAATTATGACCTGAACCTATACTACCTTTAATTTTCTTGTAATTCTTTAGTGTTATGTAAACGTTTTTTTTACCTATCGGAATAAAGGGACAGAACTCAGAAGCGACACAATTTTTATTTTTGGCGACTTTAAGAATGTGGTAGAAATGTAGCAGCAGGTCCACCGAAACCAGTAAAATTTTGAAAGTGGTTCACGAGTAAGTTTGGGAACTACTGACGTAAAATAAAATCTGCTCCCACCGATTTTAATGGCAAAACCAAATAGAAGAACGTTATCAGAATTGGATAGGATTTTTGTGAAACAAACCGGCTCAAACAGCGCCATCGCGAAGTGAACTGAACGATTTCTCAACTTTAATACATTGTAACTTTTCTGACGTAAATGAAGCGAAGAAGGGGATTTTTTTTTACTTATTTTAAAATACAATTCAATGTCGTTGAACAATTAAATTATAACTGAGAAATTGAAAGTGATTTTTGTGCTTCGCGGCTGAAACCAACGTGTGCGGGATAGATATATATATATATATATATATATATATATATATATATCCCGCGCGCGTCCGATCGATTGACTAATTTGACGGGATATAGGTATAAACGCCACGGTGCGTTTAAAGGGTTAAAGATAAACGCCCAATGCGGCGCAATCCAATGCAAAAGTAGCCTATATAACATTTGCATTACATGCTCTGACTGTAAACCAATTTTCATCAATATATAATACAGACAAACAGACAGACATATACTGTCATTTACGCAAACACATGTTCTTAATATATACCAATTTTCATTACGATTCTACGCTTTTTAAAGTCATAAAACAAACTGACAGACCATCACACTGTATATAGCTATCATTTGTGCAATCATTATTGCCTCAAAGCCTATGCTTACTGGACACCAATTTTCACCAAGATCGGTAATTTATTTAAAAAAAAGGATTCAGACAGACAGACAGGTATGCCTCTGTCATTTGCGCAATCACATGTTTTGTGTAACAATTTTCATTAACATCAGTGAAACCTTTTTTAAGTGATAATAAAACATACAACAGATTTACAATATACAGTGGCCTATCTTTCTTCAATCACATATTCTTACTGTATACTAATTTTATTCACATTGGTAAAACTTTTGCCTCATAAAGTGGAGCACTGAGGTAGTGCTCTACTCTCATATATATAAAATCGAGCTATTTTTGAACTTAATTTTTTCATATTACTCATAATGTCCTATAGACGGATATAAATGCATGAATGACAAGAAAAACATTTGTACCAATATTTTATTTTAAAATTGCGACCGCTGAGGTGTGCACTTTTGGATTTTCAAAATTTTAAGTTATGAAAGAACATGCAGACAGATAGTAGCTTTCACTTCAATCGGTTAAATCATTCTTGAAATATACAAGGACGTACACAGACGCAAATTCAAAATGGTAGAATTAGGGTCAGTTAGTCATAAAATCTATCTATCTATCAACTACTATCATTGAAAGGTTACAAAAATTGAATGTTACATATCTATTGGTACTATAGATATGTAATGAAAAATTTCTATTGTCTTAGTATCATTTAAAAACTACTGAACATATTGTATTGGGACATGATCATTCAATGCAAAATTGTTTATAAAAATTACAAGGTACTTTTGTAATATTATAATGTGAAAAGTATATTTGATTAGATGTTCGTTTTAGACCATGACCATGAACAGCCTTTTTCAGTCTGCTTTTAAACTGACATTTAACAAAATTTGCATTCCATGTCTTTCTTTTAGCAGGTTTAATCTAAACAATCATTAAAATGAAAACATGAAATGCACATTTTATTAGAGGAAAAAGACAAGGAAGAGGCCATAAATAGGATGAGATTACCTTTATGTACATAAATATCAAAATATAAGTAGTAATTTGTTATCAGTAACATTAATTCCCATAGGAGGAACAAGATCGGCACCAGACCAGTATTGGAGCTGGAAGCAAGATCGACCCAGACAATAGTGGGGTGGGAATCAACATCGGATACAGAATTGAGAATTCATTCTAAAAACCCATAGGAGTGAAATTGTGAGCATATTGGAATCATACAAATCAATTAATAAATTAAGACTATTCATAAAAGAATACAATTTGAACAGAAAATGGTAAAATATTTTACCCATAGAGTATTGCAGAGCTAAACAGATAATAGTAAGGCCATAATAAAACCTACCTTGTAAACAAAATCAATTCCCCAACTTCTTGTAAGCCCCAACTTTATCCTCTCACATTTGTTTTCAGGTCAACTAACAAAAAATTTAGTATTAAAAGCTAGTGTGTAATGGCCCAATTTGCAATAAGTAAAACTTATTTATAAAATTTAAATCTGTTCTATAAGTTTACTCAGCCCTGCATGCTAATCATCTTAGGAAAATTAAATTAAAAAAAAACACAATAATGCTTCATCTATTTATTATAACTGCAATAAAACTTTGGTAGCTCACAACTGATAATTTCTTAAGAAGTAAAAATAGAACTTTGTTCTTTGGTTTAAGATGGCATAATCCATTTGTTCATTCTATTTGTTAGATAACAACGGAATGTTAAAATGGTTCAACTGGAATGTTTAATAGGCAAAATCACAAAACACATACTAGTGAACTTAATAATAAAAACATTATATACAAAGGATAAGACTGGTAAGTTTTAATAATTAGAATTAGCTCCAAATTTAACTGAGTAGAATGGAATTATTTAGAATCACTTTTCTATCAGTTACTTAGTACCACATGCTACTCAATAGCTAACTTCCGCTTTTTGTTGTACTCCTGAAAAAATATTCATGGCAACATGTAATATGGTTAATGGAACTATAATACCAAACTAATGTACACTTTCTTTTATATACTTTTAAACATATTAATCACTAACTTCAATAAAGTTTCAATTCAGTGCAATTCTAGAAAGACAAAGTGATCAAACATTCAATTATGTGTTCATACACATCATCATAAGCAAAATAAAACTTTTTTATTTTGTTAAGTACTAATATGAATTAACTTTTGGTCATTGTTTTGGACTAACCATAAAAATTATAATAAAATCATAAATACATAGACTAGAAAAGTATGACTAGTAACAATGCTATTTTACTACATGCTGATCATATAATTCAAGGCATTTATATGATTATGTATGTATATATAAGCTTAGACTTAAAAATAGATAATTACATAAAGACATCTTTAATATTTTGAAACTGTTTGATGGCAAGATCTACAGGTAAGTCAAACTTGTGTGGTGTCAAACGATCAAGACTCTGCAGTGCATCCTGGAACCCCGTGTTTACCACGTAACTGGTTGAAGAATAATACAAGTCAATCAAAGACCTGCATTTTAGTAATATATTCAACCATGCCACTAATTTATGAGAGTTTAATGCGGCACAAACAAATGCTTTAAAATGTGCATCATAACTTCTTTTATATGGGGTGTGTGAGGCTAAAATACTCCCAACGGCACTCAGCAAACTTTGTTTATTAGAAACAGCACTGCCTCCGATTATGTCCAAGTTGAAACTCTGACTTAACTTTCTAGCTGGGGTGGAATTAAATCTGTCTCCATCATTCAAATCATAATACTTCAATATAGGCTCCCAAATATGAATAGGTTGGGATAAGTGACTTTGAACTGGAAAGCAGTGGCAGTGTGAAGTGATGTGGTCCGGTCCTGAGGCCATGTTGTAACAAATCTCTTAAATTTACCAAATGGCCGCACTGCACTGTAGTTAAGGGTGGATCATTGGACAAAATACCACCGTCTTCAGATTCACTATCATAGTTGTCTAAGGCGCCATGCATAGGCCGTTCTCGAGATGCTAGGTTTAGAACTGCTTCAATGGACATTTCGAGTTTGGCACGTAAATTACCCCAATGTGACACCATTGTTGATTTGTTTTCATTGTGTTTATTATGTGAGAGCATCCAAAGTGAGAAACAGTAAATATTTGAATTAGTGTAGAAGCTTTCCTCATAAGGTTAATAGTTTCATTTCTTAAATCATCCTTGTTTCTACTTGAGCATGTTTATTCTCAAATGAACATTCTGGGCGTTTTGTATTAATGGGTTCTGATTTATTTCCAGTAGATTTAAACTCACTGGTCAACTCTTCATTTCTCATTATTTTATAAATTTTTGCATATCATCTACATGATTTTGCAATTTAATTATAATCTCTTCTTTGGAAAGTTGTCTATCAGCATATTGTTTTACTGCACAGTTAATCTGGTGGTACAACTCATCAGTACTAAGTGGTTGAGTGCAACCTTCTTCCAATGAACGATCAATTTCTGAACGCAAATGTTCAATAAGGGACTTGTGTTGTGTAAGACACTCATTACTGACAAAAGAAGTGGGTTGGATAACAAATCTCTCTAGTTCCTTGAGTTGTGATTTAAGACGTTCTATGAAATAAGATTGCCGCGCCGTTGCCGTCGTATTTTCTTTTCAAGTTCAAACATTCAATCCATGATTTTTGCTCCACTACCTTGCGGAGCGGCTCTCGCATCGGGTACTCCCCGAGATGTAAATTCCTCTAATTCCTTAAGCATTCCATCCTTTTCCCTCTGGAGACGCTTTTAAAATTTGACGTAGACGAAATTCAACTTGAGCGAGATGTGACGTCAACGAAAAGACTGATGAAGAGAGTATTTCTTGTTCTTCTTCTAATGCGTACAATCTATTACCGGACGGACTCGCAGATAATTCATCACAGAGATTTTCCTTAGGAGCGCCTAACGGTTCACACTAGGTTCTTGCCATATCGGAATCCCGCCATTTTCGTCGTCACTTGAAGAATTCATCTTCTTGCTCTAGTAAAATACTTATTTAATCGTCACTATAAAAATACTCTCACACAATTCAAGTATCAAGATAGATAATATTTCCATTTTAACTATTCTGTAGATAAATTGTATTTCATAGGTAATTATGATTCAAGCTAAAACACAAAATCATTTAAATGCACAATGTTGTACACAAAACATGGAAAATCTTGTGAAAACATGGCTGAAAGAAATCGCGTTATAATACACACAATCACATTGAAATAAACGTCACACATTGACTGTTGCTGTCAATGTTTATGACGTCAATACATCTTATCAACCAGAATTGATTTTCGAAAGTTCTAAATAAACAGTTCTCCTGTTTCTGGTTTATTCTTGACTATTCAATTAAATTTATTGTCCATGTTTTTCATTTTCTTAGAAATTTCTTATTAAAAATTCGTCTAAACTCCCAACCACCTATAGATATTTGGATTTTTTTTCTAATGATTTGTTCGATCAAATGCAGTGTTTATTAGACCTTCCTTATGCTTATAATTAATGTTCATATTGATTCAAAAATTATATATACATATTATTTTTATAGAAAAATTTTAATATTTGCATTTGTCAACTAATTTATATTCTTTTTAATCGTGCAATTTACAATGCATTTCTGCCATTTATTTCAATAGTAAATTACGTAAAACGAAATACAATAATAATGCAACTTATATAAAATTTAAATCCACCATAATTAGTTTAATAGATTACTAATTGTATTGAGTTAGGGCTGAAACAACATGAAGTTAAAATGACAAAATTGTCGGTTACAAGCATTGATCTATAAAAAAAGAGAAGACGCACAGTCCCGCGCTCAAAAGCGGACGCAGTAAATGAGTGCTAAAACAGATAATTTAGTACTCGATGCATTCAGTGTAGTTTCGTCGTAACTTCCGTTATGACATCGAAATGTTCTGTAAAAATGCAAGTATAATATAAAAGCTATGAAAACGATGGGATTTATTATTTATGATAAGCAAAATTTAGTTTGTTAATAATATGTGCTCAATAATGTATTATAAGTATTCGAGTATTCGACGAGTATTTTGTATTTCTTCATTTGAAGTAGCGTCAAAAGCCGAGATATAAACCGACTTAAAAGAAATAGACCTATACAATACCAATCTTGTATTTCTTTGTTGTCACGTTATTTTATCGCTTAACAATGAGACTGTTCCTATATTAATGGAAGCGTCTTTTTATTTTTCTAATATTTATACAAACCTTAAAATTACTTCTTAAACGAAATAATACAATAGATTAAATCTATTCTAAAAATAATGATGTTAATTACATTTGAATTTGTTTTTAACAAGTTAAAAGCATTATGTTTTTAAAAATTACTTAAAGTTTAATAACAGTCATCTTTTTATTACATAAATAATAAGAAAGTTTTATGTTATTATCGTATAGTCTATACTATAATTTCTATAATCTATTGAAATTAACAAGTTATTTCATATATATTTTCACCGATATTATGAAATTAAAGATTCGTGTTCATTTTAATCTTAGGTCATAACTACATGAAGCTTTATTATGAAGAATAAAATATTATGATTATTTTCATACATTCAACCAAAACAATAACATTAAAATAATATTAAACCACTCTACTGATGTTTTGTTTTAGAACAGCACGTGTAAATTGCAAAAATGGACTTATTGTCTAATTACAAAATGATCGTTACATGTTCTCATCACTTTTAAAATGAACCTTATGTTATTATTTTTCGGTGGAAATTACAAATGATAAATAATGTTTCTTCCCTTATTTTTCTTTGACTTTGCAAAATGGTATCATTAAATGTGATACAGAGACAAAATGTACACTTGACCCATTTTTCGCCGTCCGAATAGTATGCAACTGTGCATCTTCTCTTTTTTATACATCTATGCTTATTTGTTTAAATTTATTATACATATTAAATCAATGTAAACATAAAAGTCTCTTAAATATTTATTCGAAAATAATTGTAAATCATTAATTAATTAACAGTTTTTAAGCTAATTTCCAATAAAAAGTCGCTTAAAAATATTTCGAACATTAGTGTAAGTAATTATAAATTTTATCACTAGATGTAACTTTAAAATAACAAAAAGGTCTATTAGTTTAAACAACTAAAAATTAATGCTAGATGACAGCACAATTAAGCAACCCTTTTGTACTAATGAAATCGATATTCGATTAATTTCTTATTTATTAATATATTTAAGGAATAGATATTCAATCAATTCTTGGTTATTGCATATGAGAAAAACCAAAGATAAGTGAATTGGTCTTTAAATTGTTTTAAGTATTGAGCTAGATATTGAGAAAGGTCTATCAAAGTCAAAATAGAAAAAACGTCCTGTTAGATAGTTCAAACATGATGAAGAAATGTCCGAAATGTTAAAAATGTAGAATACTGTAATATTAAGAACAAAGCATAAAAATGTAATTTTTCTCCAACAAATAGCGTATATGTTAAGGTTGTTAACTGTCCTTAATATTTTACTTTATTCGAAAGGGGACTCTTGGCTATATATCAATTACTACAGGTATATTTAAGTAATATACATGATTTTAAATACAAATTTTGAAGAATCTGGAAAATTTTAAACACTATATATCATTTTCGAATAGCTAAATAACATTAAATGAAATTATATTCCAATGCATATTAAAGAAATGTATTTAATTGATATATCAAAAGATTATTAATGAACGTCAATTGAAAATAAATATTATTTTATTTTAAAGGTGATTATTTACTTATTGTCAACATATTTCACAAAGATTATATATTCCAGTTTCTACACTGAAATACTGTAATTGTTTTCAGTACAGTTTAAATATACATTTATTAATTATACTCAATACAATATTAATAAATTTGCTTGAATCATAAATAAATTGGAAGTTGGCAGAATGGGACATTTTAATAACTCATTGTCGGAATAGAGACTGAAGAAGGTAAA
Organism: Eumeta japonica; assembly: GCA_005406025.1. Taxonomy (NCBI): domain Eukaryota; kingdom Metazoa; phylum Arthropoda; class Insecta; order Lepidoptera; family Psychidae; genus Eumeta; species Eumeta japonica. The sequence continues at coordinate 39,076 of BGZK01002387.1, read as the reverse complement.
TGAGCGTTTCTGTTCAGCAGGAACACGCATCTATTGTTTATCATTATAAACTCACGTCTATTTCCCAGAAGAGTAGGCAGATACTATAGAATTCCATACAGTATGATTGTTACATATCTCTCTTACCTATACATACATATATTTTCATGCAAGTTTAATGGTTTCGAAGCTTAAAATTTGGCGCTTTTGATATGCCAACAATATGACTTGCATAAAATTTTCTAGGACGACACCGACTTTTCCACTATATGTATTCGCTCTATAGATTTCTTTTCACAGTTTACTTTCAATCATCCTTTCAGATGGCCAAACCACCACAACATTCAACTCTAATTACTACATCTTCCTTCAAACCACTTCACTCTCTTACATAACTGTTCCTACAACTATGTTTCAAAGGCACTCCATACATTCTACGCAGAGATCGCATCTCCACTGCATTGATTCCACTTTCAATTTTCTTGTGCCATTTTCACTGCCGTACATAAGCGTAAGGATGAACCTTTACAAATAGCCGAACACGTCGAAACACAAAACTATTGGGTACCTATCTATTTTCACTCAAATGTACATATTTTAAGCTGTAAATAACTCAAATCCAAAATAACAGTTGATTGAAGAGATGCATTTTAAATTTCCCAAATAAAATAAATGTGTTAATACAGTATTTAAATTAATATGTTTAGACACACTGTCCACAGTAGAACACTTTTATCATAATAAAAATTAAACCGCCGTGACGTCTTTATATTATTATAGACGCCATCTTAGAGTGCTCATAGTTTTAATGCTTTAATTAAGTGCACGTCAGAAACATTGAAATAAAAGTTGAATTATCATGCAATGTAAACTTTATTGCTTGTCACTCGTTACTCTTTTATCTGCAAAACAAAGGTGAAAATATAAATAAGAGTGATATAAGAAGAAAAAGGTCAAAACTCCCTCAGTTGGGCGCCTCAAAAAAAATATCAGATTATTATCATTCAACGCTTGCGGTCTAACTTCGAACGTTTTAGAGTTAAAAAAATGTCGGAGAACAGCATCGATATCGCTCTCGTACAAGAAACATATCTTAAACCGAATAGGCTTAAAGCCTGCAACATCGCAGGCTATGTCCAACTACGAACGGACAGGACATACAGTAGTAAGGGGGTACCGCTCTGTACTACAGACGCTCCCTACATTGCGGCCTTATTAATATTCCTCCACTTACAAATATGGAAGCACGGGTTGTAGACTCGCTATGACAGGCCATAGTACACGCGTCATAGTCTCGGTCTATCTCCCGTCTCCAAAACGGTTGCTCCGGCGCGACCTAAGAGCCTTTTTTGCCTTAGGGGATGCCATCATCCTCTTCGGTGATTTCAATTGTAAAAACATAAGATGGGCTGCCCATCTAACAATTATAACGGAATTAAACTCGACGAACTCGAGGACGGACTAGACTTCGGAATCATCGCGCCTCTACGTCGACATGTTTGCCTATGTCGTCACACATAGACCCTTGACGATAGATGTCGCACTCACTAAAGGAGTTGCACTTAATTTCAATAGTATTGAGACAATTCACAGTCTCACGTCTGACCACCGGCCGGCTATATTAAAATGGGACTTCCACGGCGAGAGGCCTATTCCCATCCGTAAAATTACTAATTGGAAAAAGTGTCGACCGCGCTTAAGGAAAACGACACTCCAAACCTCAACAACATTGACATCGCGTCTACAGACGAGATTGACTTTGCCATAGGTGCTCTTACCAACCACGTCAGGACAGTGGTCGAAGAAAGCGAGCGGGAGGTTCCGGCATCCTCAGATCGCCGGAAGTTTCCACCCGATATTCTCGAATTGATAAGAGCAAAACGCAGCTTGCGCCGCGCGAGCGCATATCCCACTCCCGAGTACAGATCCAGAGCGCGAGCTCTCCAACGCGAAGTGAAAAATCGCGTTCGGGAATTCTGAAATGAGAGTTGGAGCGACCTCATGGAGGAAATTAAACCAACCCACAAAGCGTTTTGGGCAGTTACAAAGCGCGCAAAACCGAGGGATATACCCTATACCCCACTCAAAACCCTGATAATTCAGTGGCCATAGACGACGCGGAGATAGCAGAGTGTCTTGCAGACACTATAGAGACTCAATGCTCTCATTCCTCCGCACGACATCGCTCATATCAGTCGCATCGAGAAAGAGGTTCTCCAAAAACCTCCCTCGAACCTAAAGACGATCTGGCTCCCCGTCTCACTCAGCGAAGTCCAAACACTAGTGAAATCACTTAACAGAAAGGCACCAAGCCTCGATGGTATTAGTAATAAAACAATCAAATGCTTTTCTATACCGTTGTTAAGCTTACTGGTCGCGATTTTTAACGCGTGCCTAAAATTGTTATTTCCTCCCGCCTGGAAGAAGGCGGAGTTATAGGCATCCACAAGCCAGGAAAACCACGCGACCTCCCTGGCTACAGACCGATCAGCCTCTTGAGCGGTCTGGGTTCGAGAATATTCTCAAAATCGCCTTAGCGATCACCTAAGGAAAGGCATTATCATAGATGAACAGTTCGGCTTTCGCCCAGCCCATTCTTGTCCACAGCAAGTCCTCCTATTAGTAGAGTATGGGAGGGCTTTGAAACCGAACGTAGCACCGTAGCTGTCTTCTTTGATGTGCCAAAGCCAAAAGCCTTCGATAGGGTATGACACGCAGGTCTGATTTATAAGTTATATTCCTCCAAGTACCAGATCGCCTCATAATCACTATTCAAAATTATTTAGCAAACAGACATTTCACATTTAGGCATGAGCACTCACTCGACAAGACGTCTTGTCAGAGCAGAAGTTCCTCAAGGCTCCACCCTCTCTCCACTGCTGTACTCCGCGTACACTAACGATATACCGCGACCGTCGTCGTCTGGCGTCCAACTCGCGTTATTCGCGGACGATACCGCGCTCTTTTACGGAAGTAGGAATAGGAACACCCGATTCACCTCCTCCCCTCCAGAGGGCCATTGACGAGCTAGGTCAATGGTTGCGGAAGTGGAGGATAGAAGTAAACCCCGACAAATCAGCAGCCATACAATTCAAGTATGGTAAGATTAGAGTCGACTCATTGTCGACAAAACTCCCAATCTTAAAATGTTGGATGCAAACATTCCGTGGCAACGGAACTACAAATACTTAGGAGTCACGCTCGATAAAAACTACACTTCCGAGATCATATCGAGCGTGTTAGAATACTGCACTTTTCTACAAAGCAAGGCTCGGGACCATGCTCGGTAGAAAAAGTAAACTATCTAGATGTAATAAACGTACCATATACAAAATGTGCATTAGGACGGTGATGACATACGTGTCTCCCGTCTTCGCTCACGCCGCTCGAGCAAGCACACATAGACTACGGGTAATACAGAATAAATTCTGTAGAGCCGCAACGGATGCACATTGGTGTGTTCGTAATTCAATTCTCCATAGGGACTTGAACTCCCCACTATTGCCAAATATGAAGGACGCATCGAAGCGATTCTTCGACATCGCGGGATCACATCCCAATGCTCTTCGCGCGGCGATTGACTATCAACCGCCGCATCCCACCCACATCCGTAGGCCACGGAACGTACTTACCGATCCACCTGACGCTCTTAGCGGTTGAAACCTTAATGACGTCAAAGACACGCATGACTTAGAGTAGGTACCTATCCGTTAGTCAGGTCATCGACCTAAGCTCCCTCACTCCACCCGCCTCCGCTAACCGCCTCCGGCGCGAGCAGGAGGGAAGGGAACCGACCCGTGACGGTTTCCTGCGACATCTATGCCGAGACGACTCGGCCGTTTCGCCATTATCACGTCGTCGTCGGCACTCGCATATGCCGTCCGGCCGCACCGATGAAGCATCAAAGTTGACTGACTTGTCACCCGACTCGTCTCGACCGACTAAATAGCCAGCCAATACTTCACTTTCAGGAGGAATTTTTAATGGGTTTCAGTCCCACACTATCCGCGTACAGGCGCGAGGGTGTGCAGGATAGACATTTTTACCTCTTCCTCGCCGCAAGAAAACAAAAAGAGGTCAAAAATTTTACTGTTGGTGTTATTAAAAGAAAAGAAGACATATAAATATATGATAACATTGAGTAAAATAAATAAATGGCTCATAAAAATTGTGCATTTAATTCAACATTATTTGGGAAGTTCATCTCTATGAGTGTGTAAAAAGTTATTACATATAAATAGATTTAAATTGGGCATTTAAAAAAATTAATAGTTACCATTTTAAGATGTTTTGTGGTCCATGTCCTTTCTAGTTGAATTATTGTAATACCGTAAAAATATTTTTTTGAAAAGAAATGATTTTATAAAATTTGAGGAGTACAAAAGAAGAGTATAACAATATAGTACTGTAGTACAAAACAATGTTATTCAAAATGATTTCAAAAAATAGAATGAAGTTAAAATTACACCCAGTACACCCCTCAGCAAAATGGTGTGTGAGAGTAAAATTATTCAGGAAGCTTTAATACATATTAATCAAGTTAAATTATAATTTAAATAAAAGTTTTGGATCTGAATACTAAGTCAAAATAAAAGATAGATAATAGAAATGTGAAAATAATTAACTATGTATAGAATAAAAAATACAGAAAATTAGTATTTCCGTGTATTTTTTATTGAAAACTTTCTACTGAGAAATTAAGGGAATGTGAACAAAAATTAATTAATAGGAGTAACAAACAATGAAAGTACAAAGTCCCTATTTAAAGCTTTGTTCCTTCTCAAGATTCTTTTCAGCATAAACATATATTTTAATATGATGACATAACTGATGCAATAATTCAAGATATAAATACAAAAAAATGGGTGCGTGTATATGTACGCGAGTGAGATATACTTCTTTGGCATCATTAAAAATCGTTTTAATTGAATGGAAATAACTAATTACAACAATTATTTATTAAATTATTAATAATTAATTGCATTAATTTATTTAATAATGCATTCAAAAATTAAATTTAAGTTTATTCATTTTGAAATCTTTATTATTGTCTTAATTTCATATTGACTTTTCATTTTTATCAATAAGTTTTCGTTAAATTTCGTCCATTTCTTTTTATAAATATTTATTTTTATTTAATTCAATAATGAATATTAAATATTAATGTTTTATTTTTATGTTCGATTTTAATATTTATCACAATTTTTTATTAAATGTTTTATTAAATTTATTTCTTTATTTTGTAAATATTAAATAACCAATTATAAATATTTAATATTAATAACGGTTAGTATTAACTATATGAAATAATAATATTGTAATTTATAATAAATAATACATACGGATAGTTAACTCAATTATATTGAAGCGCTTAGAAAAGTACATAAGTACAATTTTTTTCTAGTATTTACGAATGGGATCGAACCGCGAACTTCGCGTTATTAGTACAACGCTCTAACCAACTGAGCTAATGGGCCATTGAGACGTCGTACGAAAACCTATATATATATCAAATAAACCTATTAATTTTGTGCTACACTGATGCACGCATCTTAAAATTTCACTCTCATTATTTTTTCATAACACACCTAAAGAGTATAACTTCAAAATAATTGAAAATCCAGAGAAAAAACCACCAATATAGAGTAAAGATTGGTGTAATTAATCTTATTATGTAAAAGAGAGATGATTGGAAGGCAGTTATAAAGAATGATATAAATAATTGTTTAAAAAATACAGATAGAAAATATGTGATAAAGAAAATTGAATTGATGAAGTTATGATAGCTTTAAGAAAAGTTTCACAAGAAATATTACTATACTATTCTACTGATCATACAAGTCACTACAATAATAAGTACATAACTTTTAACGTTAGTAACATGTTGGTATGGATTGGGCCTATGATGGTGAATGTATTATAGTATACAATGTATTATTACTTACCCATCGTCTTTTTATACTTTTAGGGTGGTTTTAAATGGCAAGTGTAAGGAAGAGACACATTGGTATGTACTGGATAAATAAGCATTTATACAATAAAATGGTTTAAATTTATTCAACATAGGATTCAAAAACACAAAAATCTGTGAAAATCGTTTAGATATGTATACTATAAGTAAAGAAGCTTCTTGAACAAGGTTTAAGTTCTTAATGTATTGTTTTCTGATACTATCATCATCACAGAGTACTATAGGTTAACACAACTGTGTAATATGGTATTCCTGCTCAAAATGTCTGTTGTATTCTGAGCTACAGCCTACATACCATAGAGTATCTGTTTACGCTGTTCTATGATAGATTGTGTAATAGTAGTCGATAAAAAATGCTAATAAGATTAATGAAATTCAGATTTCCTCGAATTACTTATAGATGTAATAGTAGTTCTGCAAATTCCAGCACTGGAAGTGCATCCAGTAGTAATCAGGGACAATGCATAACCAACCCACCACCTGGATTGAGTCAAGCAGTTATAACACCAACCAAAGATCCTGTTGGACCGTGTGTGGATCCTAAAAAAGGTGTTTACAAAGTACCTGAATATTTTTGTTATCACAACATGAGCTATTTTCAAGCAGAGATTGAAATGGCCCAGTATAGATTGCCGCAACCATCAGCTATAAAGTGTTTTGCTTAATTTAATTCAGTAATTCAATAAATTTGTTGTAGATTTTTTATTGTTTTCTTACCCTGAGTACCCAATCTTTATAACTGCAATATTTCAGCTTTTTAAATCTCATTAATTCCAAACAAATTTACAATTGAATTGTATAGCACATTTTAGAAACAGGCTGGGAATTTTAATAGAATGGAATTTCTAATAGAAAATTAAATTTGGATTACACTTGCTCAATTAATGCAAATCTAAATATATTTTTATTTCATAGGTTATAAATGACTTGAAATAAATGATAATATTTTAAATTTACATTTTACTTCCTGGCCACTTACACTCATCTAGAGGCAAATCCAAGAATAAAGTGAGAAACTAGGGTAGCCCTATTCGATTTTAAATATACAATCATAAAAACAAACCTACAAAAAATTAAAATAGTTGTGACCTTTGTCTACTAAATATTTATAAATCTCTAATACCCCATTTTTCAATAAGCATTTGTTTTATGATTATAAATTTGTTACAGGTACATTTTGTATATTGGGCCCTTATATGAACATGCACATAGAGCCCTCTAAATAAAATCAACTAACACATATTTCTATTTTCTTTTTATATGTATTAAACTTTCATATACATATAAATTTAAGATGACAGGTACTCTAATAAGTCCCAGTCTGAATATACCAAAGCATTCTTAAGCAATGAAAATACTTTGGAAAAATTAAAGCAAATTGTTAAATGTAATTACCACTATCACATCAATTCAGTGGATATTAACTCATAAATGGAGAAATTAATATTAAGCCCAATTTTATAGTATTTCTTCATAGTCCTGACTATTCTCAAGATATTTATAAACTCATATAATATCTCTCAACTGAACTTGATTTTCCTGTTAGTAGAAGATTGAACTTAAATTGACCTTCACCAAGCTGATAATAGAATGAACCATATTTTATAACAAATTTCATATATTAGAAAATATATTAAAAGTGGGTTTGCTACAAAAACTGGAGACTATTTTTCATTATTTAAAAAAAATTTAAATTAAATGTTGCAACCAAGATAATAAGAAAATTCTTATCCTTATAAAACATATAGAATGTGCAACCGTTGGGTTGCCTATTATTCACCTGGACAAACTACTCAGTTGTCAGGTATAAACAGATATGTCGATGCCAGTTACTTTCACTTGATTGGATAATAGAAAAAAATTATGTTAATATGAAATGTGTGACACAGAGATGGAGTTGAGTATAGCGTGTAATAATAAGGACCCAACATTGCAGTTGCATGTGATGGGAAAATATTAAGCAAGTGTACAATAGATGCTGAGGAAACTTATACTGCAACAATTTCTGCAAACCTACCACAAACCTTTACCTTATAGTCTAAGATCTTGCATTAGAAAAATATATCTTCATCTGTTAATTGAATCAAATAATGCTTTACAAGCAGATAGCAATATTATAAATTTATGAGAACAACTGCTGCTACTAAAATTAATTATATCATTAATAATTAATTTTGCTTCATATGTCAAGTGCACATTGCAAAGTACAAAACTTTCCAATATGATGTTTTTACAGTAGACGGACTATACTGCTACAGCTACCTATAGCCAGGTGTAAACAGGTAGATAAAGTGAACTTATTTCCCTCATCTGTTAATTAAAAATATTAGAGTATGTAAAGTTTGCAAAATTCTAAATATATTTGTAACTGGCAGTTACCATGAAATTATTTACTGCCTACATAAAAAATTAAGTAAATAATCATTGCAGCAGGACTATGATGGCAGACATTGTTCTTATAAACATATAATATTGTTATCTACCTAAAACATTATTTGATTCAATTAGCAGATAGGGTACATTTTTCTAATGCCAGATCTAGACTATCAGCAAAAGAGCACAGTATCTGTTTTCCAGTTATTTATAGCTCTGGTACAGTAGAGTCCATCAACCTATAATATTTCTAATAGTACCTCATCATATCCACGTCATAGCATAAACTATATACATTTTGTTAATAATAGAAGAAATAATTTTTAATGCTATAGTATTCCTGATAATTACTCTAGATAACAGGGTCTTCATATTAAAGTTGACAAGACTTAGCTCTGTCACCAAAAAGGGGAATATAAACTAGAATAATTTATTTTGGCTGTTTCCATATTCTGATGTTGAATGGCGTGTTGCTCTGAGAACAAATCGTGGATATTCATAGAATTTTCGTGCTGCTAAAAGCAGACCATTCGCACAATTCTGAGCTCAAACCTCTGGTATCTCATGGATCTGTATGCATATGTGCATGGATATACAACATAATTTTACCCTTTATAAATTTAAGAGCATTATCAAACATTCATTCAGAGTATCAAAAATCAAAAGTATGTACAATTTCTGAATCTTTAGAAGACAAATATCTATCGGCAAAGCTAGAACACTACCACCACCCTTAAGTTTCTTCCTCAATCTTTTGAGAGAAAACTGTCGTCTGAACTAGTGGTAAAGGACTGATTTCAAGTGCTATTTTATAACCTATGAACATCGATCTATAAAAGAGATCCCGTCAGCTCAAAAAGCGGCATGAGTAAATGTGTAAAACAGACAGTTTAAGCTCCTCCACATTACATACATAGTCATTTTGTATTCATATAATATGATACAACACAAAAACAAAATATAAATACTAAACACAATAAATATATGAAGCAGGCAAATATTACAGAACATACAATTTCTTACAACTAATCCCTACCCATCAAGAACCGAGGTATAAACCCACATAAAAGAAATAGACCTAAGCACAATGGTCTCATATTTCTTGTGTTGTCACATTATTCAATCCCTTAACAATAGAGACTGTCCTTATATTAATAGAGTTACCTAATTTATTTTTTATTATTTGTTTAATATACATACAAATCTTAAAATTACCTAAGAAAATAATATTAGGAATACAAATAAGTTTCGCGTTTTGAAAGATGGCATGGGACAAGGTTTACATTAGAATTTACAGATGATAACCATCTTGAAAATTAGGTTAACCCTGCCTTTTATTAACTTCATATTAGCATCATATATATTACCCAAAATGTCTAAAATCTAGCCAAATGAGCATCATTTGCTAGAACTTTCATTTACTTCTTTAATTTTAAAAATATGCAGCTGAGGCACATCGATTGCTTTCGTAGAAGCATATAATGAGGCTGCCTTGGTGAGAAAACATGTGTGAATGGTTTCAAAAGTTTAAAATGGTGATTTTGACATAAAGACAAAGATCATAGTGGAAGGGCAAAATTTATGAGGATGCAAATTAAAGTTATTGGAGGAAGATTCGTCTCTCAAACACACAAAGGAACTTGCACTTTAGAAGTCACTCATTAAGCAGTCTCGCATCGTTTAAAATCATTAGGAATTATTCATATACAAGGTGATTGGTTTCCATATGATTTGCCAAAATGTTGAAGCATGATTATGCATGATTTAAATGCTACTAAGCACAAAAAGGTTTTTCACAAGATTGCCACTGGTGATGAAAAGTGGATACATTATGATAATCAAGAAAGAGTCATGGCAAATACCTGGAAAGCTGCTTGAAAGATGGAAAAAAATAGTTGCTAGTGATGGTCAATACTTTTATTAAAATTAAATTACTGTTCTTTCACAATAAATATTATTTTATTCACAACAAACAGGAAACTTATTTGTACTCTAATACAATAGATTAAACCTATTCCAGAAATAATTACGTTTATTATAGTTCAATTTGTTTTCTAGCAAATTATATAAAAGTATTATTTTCATCAAAATATGTTAATGTTTAAAAATGATAATGAGATTATATATTAGTATAATCTACACACAGATTATTTCATGTATATTTTCACCAATATTATAAATAAAAAGATTCATATTTATTTTAATCTAGGTGATTACTACATGAAACTTTATTATGACGAAAAATATGTTATGATTCTTTCATATATTTAACCAAAAACAATAATAATAAAATAAAATAATTATAAAGCACTCCTCTGGTGTTTTGTTTAAAGAACAGCATGTGTTAATTGTAAAAATATGACTTATTGTCTTCCAATAACAAAATGATGCTTACTGGTTCTTTTTGCATTTAAAAATTAACCTTATGTTATGACATTACGTTTGAAATGTCAGATGATAAATAATGTTCCTTTATTTTTTTGGCACTACAAAATGCTATCATAAAATGTACAACAGAGACAGTGTATATTTTGATCAGTCATCCAAATAGTATGCAACTGTGCATCTTCTCTTTTTATACAACTATGCCTATTTCAATTTCAAATATGAATTTCAATTACTGAAATATTAAAAGTAATTTCAAAACAGATTATGAGATTGAAATGTTTAGACAAAAAAGTCTGGAAGATTACAAAGCTAATTCTAAAGCTGTTTCTAATTGTAACTTTCTACCACAATCAACAGAGATAATATAAATTGACTTGAGACAATTGCTTAACATTTGCACAGACACTATAAAGATGTAAATAACATATCTATCTCAATCTTTAACAAAATCATAAACATAAGGAGCTTTCCTGCCTTCATAATTTCATTTTCAGCACTCACTGTCATTTGCAACTGTATCATTCAAATACAATTTTAGAATATTTTTTCCTTCAATGTTTTTTTTTATTTTACTCATTCAATGTTTTATCATTATAATCTCTAATCACTCATGTGCATAATACTTCAGAATTGTTAGAAGCCTTTTCACCATATTCCAAAAAGATTTATTTGTCCACAAATTGAGAATCTCTATAGTAATCTTAGCAATTATGTATACTAATTCAACCTCATTTAACTTTTTTTTCAAACTATCAATTTTTCGAACTATTAGTTAGCATTTGCTTTAAGTTTTAAAACTGAATATATGTATATACTCCTGATAAAACTAGGGGATACTCACAACATTAACATAATAAAACTCGATTCAATAAACACTTTTTAATTGCAACCTTAAAGTACATACTATGGAACTAAAACTAAGTAACATGAAATGCAGTGTTATGAACCATAATTTTTAGAAAATTGTTTCAGTAATATACTCTACAATTTATTTCAAGCAGCAATTGATGACATTCCACTGAAAATGACATCTGACTGAGAATCTTCAGGAACGATTCTCCATGCCGACTCAGTATAAGCCTTATGTTACTTTTTTTTTGTAAGTTTCTCTGATAAATCATCAAAGCTAGGATCTTGTAAATTAATCATAAGACTGTTTCCAGGAAGGAATACCCTATTCTGCATTGTGCAATCATTCTAGAAATCGATTGTGCAGCACGAATTTACGCAGCTTAAGGTAGCCTGGATTCATACCCATGGCTTCCTAACATTTCTGCAGCCTCCGCTTCACCTTCTTGGACAATTTTCTGCTGACGTTCCTGTTTAGCACGTTCCACGACAAATGCAGCTCTTTGAGCTTCTTGCTGGCGACTTGTTTTGCTTCGACAGCGGCGGTGTATTCTTTCCAAACTCAATTCCGTGAGAAACATCATCCAAAATAATATTGAAGTCTGCTGCACGTTCTACCAACTCGCGTCGAATTAGAAGTGACACTTGTTGACGTTGAGTAATCAACTGTGAAGCATTAAATTTCGCAACGACGGATTTGAGTACTTCATTACAAATGGAAGGAAGCACTTTTTCATCATAATCAGTACCCAATTGTCTGTACATGGAGGGCAATGCGGACGCATTGGGGCGTGACAGAACGCGTAACGAAATATTCACCATTTGTAAATCCTTAGAGCCCGTTGGAGATGATATCTTGCGGGGTCGCGATCGAATGTCATAAATAATCGGATATTGAAACCACGGAATGCGGAAATGCATACCTTCGCTCATTACATGCTGCTGAACACCTCCAATTCTGTTGAACATAATGGCTCGATGACCACCTTCTACAGTAAATACAGATTGTGATATACCGTATACAGCAGCAGCTCCTGCCAGAACTTTTATGCCGGTGTTGAGTCCTGGAGGGCCACCTTGGCAAATTTTCCTGCCATATCAGTAAAATTTACTTTGTGCCATGACTTAATCGTAAAGAAAGAACAATTAAATCACGCTAAAAACTTACAAACACAATTTATAACCTAAATTAGCCAGAAATAATTGTGCAATCTGCATTACCGGACCAACCAGTGTTACCAATCGTCATAGAGTATAATGTTAAAACCAAAGGAACATGCATAGATCATGCATAGATAAAGCTATTTCTCTTACTATTATAATAATAATTATTATTATTATAATAAATAAACATAAATTCTTCATCATATCTAAAATTGCTTTTAATTGGTATCATATCTGATCATAAATAAAAAGTGTACAGTCATCTCTCATCATCAAAAGTTAATGTTTCTAAAATACTTTTGAATTACACTTATGTGTATTTGCAAAGTTATTTTTTGTTCAAATTGTCAAAATCTCAATCAGTTACTTTTATTCAAAATAACGTTCTACATAAAACGTATTTTGAACTTCAAATTTATTATGTTCATTATTAACAATATTATAATTACTGTTCTCCAGTTCGGAAATACAAATTTTGAAATAAATTTTTATTATTACATTAGAGTACTTCATAAAAAAAGTATTTTATACGTGATTTTGCAGTAATCTGTTACAAAATAACTAATATCTTTTGTTATGTATTATAATTATTTTCTCAAAATTTAAGGAACGAAAATCAAACAATATTTGATTTTTGCAGTAGTTGTTTTGCATCATATATTTTTACTTAAACTTAAAAAAAGTACTATATAATAATTTACCATCATTTTAAAATGGGCTAACAATTTAAAGTTATTTCCATTTGATGATTGAGAATTTTTAAAGGTATGAATATAGTTGGAATATTTAAAATTGAAAATGTAGGGCTCATGCAATAGTACTTACAATTTTAAAACTATACGCTTGGAATTACAAATAATTAGGGTTCACAGAATATTTCACAGCTATTGAAAATTCACATTTTTTCAAATTTTGTATATAATCAACATAGAGCTAAAAATGTCTATGGGATTATAAACCTTTATAGGATTAGACTAAGATAAATACAAATCATAAATATATTTAAAGATATGGGGATTAAATAGTTATTCTTTAATAATTTAATTGCTGGTCACTTATATGAACTATCTATGCGTCAATTATTTGAAAACATTTGCAATTGTACCCTATATTTTACAATCAGAAATTACATTTTCTTGCATTGTCATCCAATTATGAGCTATGTTCATAATGTCAGCTTTCTTCTTCTTTTATTTTTGTTATTAGTTTACATTGTTTTGCACCGTCATACAATTCTGAGGTAAGTTCAAAGTTTCAAATTTTTAGCTAATCGAAAAGTTAGTTTAAGATCAATTGCAAAATTTTACCCGAACAGACAAACTAAAAGACAGACAAAAAAGTGGGTTAATAAAAGTATGATAAAATGCATAGCAGTGACTAAATCATTAAGTAAAATATATATGTGACGGAACGGGCGTACGCGTATGGAACGCTTAACGACCGGTTTTTGGTTTTGTTCATCGGCTGACTATTCGCAGGAGCGGCGCCTCGCCAACTTGGGCCGTCGAAATAATACCTCTGAACACTAGGTGTCTATAGAGGTGCAGAGTTTTTATATTAAGAAACTTATGTTAAGAATGCAGCATTCATATAATAATTTGTTTAAATAAATATTAAATGTACTAGAAATTCCTTTAAAAGTATCATAATTCGTTATTTCTATACTTTATAACTTACGCTCATGAAAACAAAGAAAATGTACCAACGTTTCCGTAGGTAAGCATAGGAGGAAGGGTGAGAGACTTTGCATAGATGTATAAAAAGAAATATGCACAGTTGCGTACTATTTTGAGAGCGAAAATGAAAATTTAAATTTTGTCTTTATCTCACATATTATGATACCATGTTGCAGTGCTAAAGAAAAGAAGGGGACATTATTTATCATCTGACATTTCAAACGTAATGTCATAATTTAAGGTTAATTTTTAAATGCAAAAGAACCAGTATGCATCATTTTGTTATTGAGACAATAAGTCATATTTTTACAATTTACACATGCTGTTCTTAAACAAAACACCAGAGGAGCGCATTAATATTCTATTTTATTATTATTGTTTTTGGTTGTATGTATAAAAAGAATCATAATATATTTTTCTTTATAATAAAGCTTAATGTAGTAATCACATAAGATTATAATTAATATGAATCTTTAATTTAATAATATCGGTGAAACTATACATGAAAAGAACTTGATAATTTCTCAAGTGTATAGATTATAGTAACATCAAACTTTTATTATTTATGTAATAAAATAAGATGACGATTAATTAAACTTTAACTTTTTTTTGATAAACATATTACTTATATGTAATTTATTAAAACAAATTCAAATGTACTAAACAAAAACTATAAAAGTATAATTTCCTTTTAGAGGTAATTTTAAGTTTTGTATAAATATAAAATAAATAAAAGGTGACTCCATTACTATAAAAAGACTAGTCAGTAGCCGAATGGGGTAGATTTTATTTTATTATCAATGGATTTTTATTAATCATAGTTATAATTACGGTTTAATTAGTGTTATTATTTTTGTAATCATTTACAATTACAGGATAATTTACCTATTTATTTTATAGAATTTATTATAATTAATTCTGTATTGTTTCTATCTTTAAAACTTACTGTTCATTCTAAAACATGGAAAATAAAATATGATAAGAATTATTGAACTACATTAAAAATGGTTTATCTAATATTAAATAATTTAAACCAAAATCCAAAACAAATTTGCTAGTACCTTTAAATAAAATAATTTTATTGTAAATTGATGTAATTGACAACAACAGACAATAAAACAAAAACTACTACAAAAAGTAAAATTTTATTGAAATGATCACAGAAAATTATCTTGACGCGTTTAAAAGTTATTTTAGGAAGATAAGCAGTAGAAATATGTAATGTTCGGATTTTATATTGCTGTAATTTCTAAACTAATTGACTGATTCGGGTCTAATTTGAACTCAATCTTTGTAATTATTTATAAAACATGTACTTTGAGTTTCATTAAGTTCTCTAAAATTGTAGACGCTATCTTACTGATAAACCCCGTATTATATCGTATATACATATACGATATATATGTCCAGTATCCTGATGTTCCTTCGATCACACAAACTTGTGCTTCACTCTGATGGAATTTCTTATCTGTCATTGTTCAGTAGTTCAAATCCAAAAAATATTCAGAATCAATGAATTTAAATGAAGAATCTTCTTCGAAACAGTGCGATCTTGACAGCGATGATGATGATTTTATGGAAGATGAATCTAAAGGTGAACTTCACATGATTACGCCGAGTGAATTACATGACCTGATGAGAGACCTTCAGCTTTCTAAAGCTAAATCTGAACTGCTTGCGTCAAGGCTTTAAGAATGGAATTTGTTAGCTCCTAACTCCCGAGTATATGCTTATCGCAGGCGCAGTGACTACTTTGTTGAGTATTACAATTCAAAGGATGTTTATGTATATTGCCAAGACGTTCGTGATCTATTCGAGGTTATGGGTCATTTTATTTTCTTATAATAGGCTAATCCCAATAGGCCACAAAGTAGTAGCTCCACCTCGGGTTCTATAACTTCCCCGATCTTGCGGAAACAAACCAACCCCCGGCTGTCGCCTCTCGCCGCCAACCCGTGGGGTAAACCAAAGCCCACGCTGCCACCGGGGCCGCTCGGGACCGTCGGAGAAACTGTCCGCCGCGACCGTGTCGCTCCCGCTTCCGCGACCGCGGGCACCTCATCGTTTGGAGACGACATCCAAACGGTGATGTCCATCCTTCGCGCCGTTAAGAGCTCAGAGATTTCGGAATTCGCCCGAGATTTCTGAGCGTGCAGTAACGTCGAAGAGAAACTCATGGTTCTCGTCAGATACCATCACCTGATGGTTAAATTAGGGTCCATATAAATGTCTGCACCCGGGTGTAGCAGCTTTCCTCCCTCAGTTGGGCGCCTCAAACCAAAAAAATTAGATTATTATCATTCAACGCTTGCGGTCTAACTTCAAACGTTTTAGAGTTAAAAAATGTATGTCGGAGAACAGCATCGATATCGCTCGTACAAGAAACATATCTTTAAACCGAATAGGCCTAAAGCCTGCATCGCAGGCTATGTCCAACTACGAACGGACAGGACATACAGTAGTGGGGGTACCGCTCTGTGTACAGACGCTCCCTACATGCGGCCCTATTAATATTCCTCCACTTACAAATATGGGCCACGGGTTGTAGACTCCTATGACGGGCCATCGTACACTCGTCATAGTCTCGGTCTATCTCCCGTCTCCAAAACGGTTGCTCCGGCGCGACCTAGAGCCCTCTTGCCTTAGGGGATGCCGTCATCCTCTTCGGTGATTTCAATTGTAAAACATATGATGGGGCTGCCCATCTAACAATTATAACGGAATTAAACTCGACGAACTCGAGGACAGACTAGACTTCGGAATCATCGCGCCTCTACGTCGACATGTTTTCCCATGTCGTCACACATAGACCCTCGACGATAGATATCGCACTCACTAAAAGGAGTTGCACTTAATTTCAATAGTATTGAGACAATACACGGTCTCACGTCTGACCACTGGCCGGTTATATTAAAATGGGACCTCCCGACGGCGGGAGGCCTATTCCCATCCGCAAAATTACTAATTGGAAAAGAGTGTCGACCGCGCTTGAGAAAATCGACACTCCAAACCTCAACAGCATTGACATCGCGTCTACAGACGATTGACTTTACCATAGGTGCTCTTACCAACCACGTCAGAACAGCGGTCGAGGAGACAGGCGGGAGGTTCCGGCATCCTCGGATCGTCGGAAGTTTCCGCCCGATATTCTCGAATTGATAGAGCAAAAACGCAGCGCCGCGCGAGCGCATATCCCTCCGAGTACAGATCCAGAGCGCGAGCTCTCAACGCGAAGTGAAAGCTTGCGTTCGGGAATTCTGAAATGAGAGTTGGAGCGACCTCATGGAGAAATCAAACCATCCCACAAAGCGTTTTGGGGTTACCAAAGCACTCAAAACCGAGGGATATACCCTATACCCCCACTCAAAAACCTGATAATTCAGTGGCCATAGACGACGCGGAGATAGCAGAGTGCCTTGCAGACTCTATAGAGACTCAATGCTCTCACGCTTCCTCCGCACGACACTTCATATATCAGTCGCATCGAGAAAGAGGTTCTCAAAACCTCCTCGAACCTAAAGACGATCTGGCTCCCGTCTCACTCCAGCGAAGTCCAAACACTAGTGAAATCACTTAACACCAGAAGGCACCAGGCCTCGATGGTATTAGTAATAAAACAATCAAATGCTTACCGTTGTTAAGCTTACTGGTCGCGATTTTAACGCGTGCCTAAAAATTGCTATTTTCCTCCCACAGCCTGGAAGGCGGAGGTTATAGGCATCCACAAGCCAGGAAAACCGCGCGACCTCCCTGGCTACAGACCGATCAGCCTCTTGAGCGTCTGGGCAAGAGAATATTCTCTCAAACTCGTGCTTAGCGATCACCTTCTAGGAAAGGCATTATCATAGATGAACAGTTCGGCTTTCCCCAGCCCATTCTTGTCCACAGCAAGTCCTCTCCGATTAGTAGAGTTATGTCTCGGAGGCTTTGAAACGAACGTAGCACCGTAGCTGTCTTCTTTGATGTAGCCAAAGCCCAAAGCCTTCGATAGGGTACGCAGGTCTGATTTATAAGTTATATTCCCTCCAGTACCATATCGCATATTAAACATTGGTGCGGCAGACATCACTCGACAAGACGTCTTATCAGAGCAGGAGTTCCTCAAGGCTCCACCCTCTCCTCTGCTGTACTCCGCGTACACAAACGATGTATCGCGACCGTCGTCGTCTGGCGTCCAACTCGCGTTATTCGCGGACGATACCGCGCTCTTTTGGAAGTAGAATAGAGCACCCGATTCACCCTCCTCCCCTCCAGAGGGCCATTGACGAGCTAGGTCAATGGTTCCGGAAGTGGAGGATAGAGTAAACCCCGACAAATCAGCAGCCATACAACATGGTAAGATTAGGAGTCGACTCATTGTCGACAAAAACACTCCCAATCTTAAAATGTTGGATGCAAACATTCCGTGGCAACGGAACTACAAATACTTAGGTCACGCTCGATAAAAATCTACACTTCCGAGATCATATCGAGCGTGTTAGAAGCACTTTTCTACAAAGCAAGGCTCGGGACCATGCTCGGTAGAAAAGTAAACTATCTAGATGTAATGTGCCATATGTGCATTAGGACGGTGATGACATACGCGTCTCCCGTCTTCGCTCACGCCGCTCGAAAGCACTATATAGACTACAGGTAATACAGAATAAATTCTGTAGAGCCGCAACGGATTCACATTGGTGTGTTCGTAATTCAATTCTCCATAGGGACTTAGAACTCCCCACTATATCCAAATATATGAAGGACGCATCGAAGCGATTCTTCGACATCGCGGGATCATCTGCGCTCCTTCGCGTGGCGGTTGACTATCAACCGCCGCATCCCACCCACCTTATCCGTAGGCCACGAAACGTACTTACCGATCCACCTGACGCTCTTACAGCGGCAGTTGAAAGCCTTAATGACGTCAACGACACTCGCGACTGACTTAGAGTAGGTCTATCCGTTAGTCAGGTCATCGACCTAAGCTCCTTACTCCACCCGGCGCCGCTAACCGCCTCCGGCCGGGCAGGAAGGAACCGACCCGTGACGGTTTCCTGCGACATCCTATGCCGAGACGACTTCCTCCAGGCGTGCCCATAGCGCATGTCACGCGCCGTCGGCACTCGCATGTGCCGTCCGGCTGCACTCGGTGAAGCTATAAAGTCGTCTGACTTGTCATCCGACTCGTCTCGACCGACTAAATAGCATAGCCGACCCAATTACTTCCAGGAGGAATTTTAGTGGGTTTCAGTCCCACACTACCCACGCGTACGGGCGCGAGGGTGTGGGATAGACATTTTTACCTCTTCCTCGTCGCAAGAGAAAAACAAAAAGGGTCATTTTTTAAGTTCCTGAAGAATGGCGTTTGTTCATCGATTCCTCAAAAGCAAATCTAAAAGTGGTATTTATTACATAATGGCAATCAAAAGTCCTGTATTCTGATTGGGCAATAGATGAATTCTAAGGAAACGTATTGACAAGATTATTTAAGGTAATAAAATATGATAAACACAAATGGAAAGTATGTGGAGATCTCAAAGATGTGGGGCTACTGCTTTGTTTGCAGGGTGGTTATACCAAGAATTGCTGTTTTTTTTTTTTATGTTTATGGAACATCAGATCTAAAAAAATTAAGCGTGTGACACTCGGGGACTGCCGCCGTAAAGCTATTGCATAGCATTTTTTATCAATTTATGCAATTATAATTATTTATGCAGTATTTTTTTTCTTTGATATTTATTCAAGTGTTTCATCATTTTCTTCATTAATAAATGCACTTTGTTTATTCATATTTAAAACACTTTATACACAAATTTTACGCATATAGCTATTCACCAACAATTGCTATTCACTGTTGTACATAGGTACACTTATGTATACATATATACCTACATGTATACTTACGGAGCACATGCGGTCAGGGTGACATTATAAAGATATGATAGATACCTATACACCTACATACTTTCTCACAAACAGCTGTTTATGTATTCGTCCGATTTCGGAGCAACTCGTCTCGATCTGTGCGAACTTCGTACAGTCATACCATATACATACACGTTAAGCGAACGCTCGACCGAGCTACATGGTAGGCGGAGTGGGGAGTGTTAAGTTTTATTTTCGTTACGTAATTTCTTAATTCAGTCGCCGCGCTTAAAAGCCGCGATAAAAGCTATGCAATAGCTTAATAATCACTAAATCAAAAAAAAGAGTGGCCTATATGTAATAAATGTATACCTAACAAAATTAATGTTAAACATGATCCTTTGATAGATCCCAAAAATGTGATTTTGCCACCTCTTCACATCAAACTAGAATTGATGAAAAATTTTATTAAAGCACGTGACAAAATTGGACCGGCTTTTGAACACTTGAAAAAAGTTTTTCCTGGTCTCTCTGATGACAACATTAAGGAAGGAATATTCGTGAGACCTCAAATCAGAAAAATCCTGAAGGATAACATTTTCAAGAGTCACTTAACCGCTGTCGATAAAGATGCTTGGTTTTCTTTTAAAGCGGTTGTGAAAAATTTCTTAGGTAACGACAAAGCTGGAAAATTATAAAGATTTTTCTTCTACTTTATTACAAAATTACCACAAAGGGGGAGTGCATGTGATCCTTATAATCCAGTTTTTGCACTCACACTTGAATTTTTTTTTCCCGAAAACCTAGGAGGCGTAAGTGACGGAATTTTTTTTTTCTAAACAAGACTTGCCTTAAGACGATCTAAGTTGCTTTTTTTGCTAAAATCATGTTTTATTTTATATTTCTTCTGACAAATACTATTTTATCTAAAATTTAAGCAATTCTGGAATTTAAATAAATAAAAACTCGAAAAGAAAATAAAATTCAAAATTTTTTTCACGTGATGCTTTCTTTTGTATTTTTAATAGTTTTACTTCTATAATTATCTAAGGTTTGAATAGTGAATTGCTTCTGTTCTTCATCTTTTTGAACAAATCATTGTACTCTCGCACTAATTTCACGCCTCGCTCTCAAACATCGTTCACAACTAACAAGTTAGTTATGGTTTCCAAACAGTCCTGATGATTAGTGTCTTCTTACTAGTTTTCGTATTTTTTTCCGTCTAGATCAAATTAAAAAAGAAAATAAATAGAATGCACATTAACAAACTGTTTCAATCCTTATTTGAATGATTTAGGAATATCTAAGCGAGATACTTCAGCTTTCTTAGAAATTTATATTTGACTGTTGTCTGATAAATCAAGTTTCTCTGTATTGTGTGATGATTTGAACAATTCTATATCGTTTTCTTTTTGTTTATGTATCTATATTATCAAAACAAGGTATTTACAAAAACGATTTACCGAAAACTCGACTTAGATCGTCTTGTGTTGTTTTGAATAAAAAAATCTTAGTGTTTTCTTATCAAAAAAGCTTTTAAGGGAACGCCACAAGAAATTTGGTTTTTAATGACCAGTACATCACTTTAGTAAACAGTTTCTTAACAAAATGATAATTAGCTGAATGATTAATAGGCCCCTAAGTATCATTAGCCCAGGGTCCCAAAAATTCAAGATCCGCCCCTGCGACACTATGTAATAAATAATTGAGCTAAGCTGTACGACTGAAACGGGTGAAAATAGTTGTGCTATTCTATATGCAACGACACATTCTTTTAGCAATTTCTTAAAATCGTTTTTTAAAACGATAAGTTTGTATGTAGGTACAATATACATAGATAAACACCAAATCGATAAATGTTTAAAATGCAAATACTAAATTAATATATAATACTCTTCGTTAGTATTTCTAAAACTACCTTTCAAATAAAATTGTTTTATTATTGTTTGTCGTTATTTCTTTTTATTGTGTGTGTTAGTTTATTAATTGAATATTATTAACATTACATGAAATTGAGGATATTAACACTAGGTTTAAAAGATGCATATTTTTTAATGTTAACTTGTCTTCTATTCGGAATATTTTTTTTATAGATATCTATTTGCTTTATACTCTTTAATTGTAATGTTTTAGTGATAATACATATAATTACTTATACAAATAATAGTTGCTAAAAGAAATAATTAAAATTAATGATTTACGTAATTCTCGATCGGTCGCGACACAAGCGTAATTATCTACCATATAGTGTATTATCTATGAGCGTAAGTATAGGTGTGTACGTCTCGCACGCCTATATATTCGTATTCGTCTCTGCGGCAGCCAGAGCTCGAATGTGATTGATGGTGTTACCTATGATTATGTGTTCAACAGCTTTATACAAAAAAAATATTCAAATGATAGTCAAAATACTATAGTTTGTCAATGAAATTTTTGACTTACTTTTGTACATGGTGTAAGCTGGAGCTCCGTACATTTGTGATCGTTCTCCTTTGCCTAAAACTTTATCATATCTGTACGGCTATACACCCCCCTAGCTATTAAAATCACCTAACATGATTCTTTCATTTCTGTCACATTTCAGTAGTATATGTTTTGTACTTTCATTAGCTCAAAACTCTTCCCGCTCCTCGAGCGATTTGGACCTATCTGGAGCGTATGCGCCTAAAATAAAAATCCGTGTCATTTCAATCTCAATCCGGAACCATAGGGGCCTTTATAAACATTAGTAACCGTTTACACATTTAGATAATCTTTCAGTCAGGATAAAGCCAATACCCCGGCATCAACGCCATACCGATAAGTCCAGAAGAATCCGTGTTTAATGGTCCCACCAATATCGTACCTTTTAGTTCCATTCACATATAATATTGAGTCGGTTCTTTTTTATCAAATCGCAGACGTCATCAATTTTATCACTCATACCTCCACACATAGAGTACCGAAACGGATTCGTTTAGTCTGAGTTTCGGCTTTCCGGGAAAGTAGGCGTGACTGATGGCAAACCTCGCCGAGTCAATCGAGACTAAGACTTCCTATTTCCCAGAAAAGAAATTCTTCCTCCCTTCCTCCCCAGATACAATGGGACTGCGGGCAGGAATTCTCTGGCAATGTTAGTACTTTTCTCAGTATTAGTGAATATACACCTTTTGTTTTTTTGAGTGTTTACGTTTCAGCTTATCTCAATCCTTGAATATGATAGAGGTATTCCATAACAATATTTATTCCTACATAAATGTTTTACATCCATACTAAGACTTACCGTCCTTTAAAATGCTTTAATGCCATAAAAAGTTTTCTGGAGTTGTGAATATATGTTTGTCACTAATAGGTATGTATATTGTGGCAGTCGTCTTCCTTATTAAACTGCAAACCTTTAATCTTCTTAGCTACATTCATTAGTTCCTGGATAACCGAGTTTGGCTTTGTGTCTTTCGAGTTTGCAGTGGGAATTTTTTCCACAGGAAAAGTTTCTATAGCTCACTTGCAAAAGAAAATATTTAGACACATAATATAATACTCCAGAAATGCAAAATATACCTACGTTACATTTTATGTACAGAGGCGTAGTTTGTATAAACTAGACATGGGTGAGTGTGCAATAGCGAGACCCTTTTCTTTTAATACTTATTTCCAAAATCAAAATAGTTATCTCACCATATTTTAAAATACAAAAACTAACCTGAATACATTCTTAATAGTGAAATATAAGTGCACAAAAAATAAAATTACTAGAAATGTTACGGACAGCCGCGCAATTAATGTAAATTTAAAAATTGTATTGTGTCTTATACGGGCTTAAAAGTGTATTATATTTGTGTGTGTTCTATGTATTTTATTAAAGAGCTTTTTTGTATAGTTTTTTAATTACCCGGGTAGGGACTAGTTTTTAAGGAAAATATTTGTTTGTTTTTTTATTAGAATTTTGTATTGATTAATTGAATATTTGAAATGTAATGTGCGTGTGAGGTTGTAAAATCGTGCTTTGGTGGGGAGGACAAATGATAGGCCTTAAAAAGCGGCCGTCATTACGGCACGGCCTAATCGGTGTCTCGGGCGCTAGTGGCGCCAATACGCCAGTTGACTCCCACAGCGGCCCGCTGCGCCGTCTCGGCGTGGCGCAGCGGGCGGACACCAACTCACCTGGACCATCACGTCTCCCGCGAGTGCGAGTACAAATCACGATCGCAGACACCTCCGGCGCAAGCCGTCGAGGTCGCGCCCGACGCCCACGGGGACCAACGCAGGCCGTCCTGAGCGCGTGTGTGCTGCCGAACGCGCCGTGCGCCGCGCTGCGCGCCGGACCGACCTGCATATTTTGCGACCACCCTCAATTTATTGAGATCCCGGCTCAACATCACCGCACCAAAGCTGATGTCGCCGCATTTTAATTTATTAAAATGCAGGCGGCTCGGCACCGCGGCCACTACGGACGTGCAGAGCGCGTTGGTACGGCCGCCCCGGCGCTACCGGACTCTGGTCATCCGACGCGCCGCGCGCCACGCTGGGCGGGGCGCCTACCCGGACATCGTGGGAACAATTGCAATTGTGAACCGATGCTTCGGGGAGCCTCGTCGATCGGAAGAATTGACCCAGACGGGGCCGGGCGAGAAGAGGAGGACACCGGCTCGCTGACGCATGCGTGGCTGAGCCGTCCCCGCCCTCGTCAACCCGCACTCCGCAACCCGGTGCTACCGCACCCAGCGCATGCGCAATGCGCGCTGCCGCGCCCGCGGGTGTGATGGCCAACGTAGGCTGATGGATTGAAGATGAAGAAGAAGGAAGAAGGAAGACGTCGAAGAACAAGAGAGGATGAGGACGCGGCCCGCTCACGTACTGCCCTGGCTGCTGCCGTCGGATGCGTGGATAGCCTGATCAGCGGTCGGCGGGCGCGCTCGGTTAGATCTACGCCAACGCGGGTCACCGATGCGTGCCGCCTTGATCCGGTCGGCGTCCACCAGCGTCCGACCACCGGCGGTCAGCTGTGTGCGGCCTGTTCCGCGCTCCCTCCCGCGCTCGGACACTACCTCTTCAACCCGGTGCCCCCACCCGACGCTGAGCGCATGCGCGGTGACGCGCGCCCGCGGGTGGTCGGGTCACCAATGACATCACAACTCACAAGACAGAACGAGGAGGTTGAAGGACGCGGCTCGCTGACACGTACTGCCTTGGCTGCTGCTCCGACGCGTGGATAGCCTGATCAGCGGTCGGCAGGCGCGCTCAGACCTCCGCCAACGCGGGTCACCGATGCGTGCGCTTGATCCGGTCGGCGTCCACCAGCGTCCGACCACCGGCGGTCGGCTGCGTGTCCAGCAGGCCTCCTCCCCACCCTCGTCGAGCACCTACCTACGCCGGGCCCCCCCCGCCGGCGCCTGCGCAATGACCGCGCGCCCGCGTGTGGGTCGGCGACTGGCTCCGGCAAGATGTCAAACAATGGATCCAAAAGCGGACCATTGCTGACCACGGTGTCGGGGTCGTGTCCCCGACGAGAAGACGCCCAGGCATGAGGCAAAATATAAGTCCTCCGTCCCGTACCTGCACCCACAAGGGTGTGAAGCCCACGAACGAACGCCAATGCATATGCAAATTAAGTGCATGCCCGCCTCCCCAATTAAAATGTATGCCTCGCAACGGATGCACCACCTAAAAATGCAGTGGTGCATCAACACAGTTGCTATTAACCGTCACGTCACGCTCGTAAACTCGGCAAAAGTCTGAAAGCTGTCCATCATTTGATCGCCATACACCAAAATCCGCCGACCATATAAAAGCGTGCGCATCGTGAAGAGAGATCCGGGTTGCGGGCTTACGCGGCGATAGCTGAAATCGCCGTTACAAGAAATAAGAATATTAGTTTCACGCGTACCACCGAGAGGTTTATATAAAAATGTCTTATTGATTTCATACTTTTTATTAATTAATAATTTTTTGAATAAATTAAAACTGCACGAATTTTTTACGTATTTTGCACGAAATAGCTTAACGACCTTTGGCAAATTTTATCATTTTAATTTGTTTGAGTGCTGAAAAATTAGTTTTTTGTAACCTCGTCGACCTTAAACAAATCAATTTATAAGATAAAAAAAGAAAAAAAAACTGGTTAAGTACATGTCGGATCATGCTCATTATAAGGTTCGGAAGACATTATTACAAAGAAATGCACTACAGATGGAAAAAACTACGTTGTTACATTGTTTTCCATGTTTCTTGCACATAATAGGTATAAGCAATTTAATCGCCTATAACCAAAAAATCAAGTAGGTCTGACGAATATAATAATTCTTAATAAAATAAAGAATTATTATTATTGTACTAGCTTTTGCCCGCGACTTCGTCTGCGTGTAATTCGAATAAAAGCAAGGTCTTTATGTATCAATAACTGGTGCCCGCGACTTCGTGTGCGCAGTATTAGTATTTCGAGTAGCTTATATTAGCGTGAAAAGAACTAACATTATGACATTAAAATTATAACATACATAATTTTGGGTCGTATTTGAAAAATATAACAGTCTGACAATATTGAGATGTTACATTCGCGCACTGTAATAACGTAACAATATTGTCAACATAAAATATAGTAATTAAGCACTGCAAACCTAATCATGGCCTATATGGTAGCTACTGCAGGTATGCTTCTATAAACTATATTTAGCGATTTTTCCTCCTTCAGCATAAACATGGTGCAGCTTTGGAAACACGTGAGCAAACCACAGGAGCTGACCGTGAGAAAACATGGCGTGCCCAAATGTATGCTGCCCCTGGGTTTGACCCTGCGATTTGTTGATCGTCATTGAAAATGCGACTTTCTGGTCTGAAGGCGTTTAAAATTGAATGGCAAGTTGTTGGGTATGGGATTACGCGCGGTATAAGAACATTGTCTCCGGCTTCTCCAGTTAAAATTGTGGCCTTCACAATGTGCCTCCCTAGTTCGTTAACTTGCAACCGAGTGCCGTTGCATAATCTTAGCGCGTCAGGTTACGCATTAACAAAACAGGTACACCTACCTTTAATTCCAACTTGTGTGATGGCACCCGGACAACTCTAAAGAGTTTAGGAACTCTACGGGATAACTTGTAGTCATCGGATGACATAACTGTGTCGATGGAGTTATACACGAATATTTCGCTTTATTTTGTCCAAGATTTTTTATTTTACTTTCCGAAACAGTCTCATTTTTTGGAGCCAGTATGGTTCTTTCACACAACCAATTTTCGTTATAAATATATTGTTGCAGATTCGGGAAACTTGATCAATTAGTTCGTCTTCCGACTCCACAACGACAAAATGGTGTGTGAAAGAACCATACCTTCTGAATCGGTGTCCAGGCGGCCTTCACCAATTTCTGGGAGTTTTGAGGGCATATGCTCCTGACTCGACATCGTGGAATAATTGAACTCGCGTTAGTGGTAAGATAAAGCTTTTCAACTTTGGTCCACAGATATTGATGTTTTAGACGCTACGCTAATTTCGTCTGCTGCGGTGCCTCTCGATATAACAGGTAAAGTCTGTCTAAAATCCCTCTGCCAAAACTACCACACCACCATCAACTTTCGATTGCTTTGAATGTCTTGTAGACAGCGATCAAGCGCCTCGATGGCGCGTTTGTGTGACAGGTGCCTCGTCCCACGATTAGCTTACATTGTTGCAACAGGGCACCGCGGCACTGCTACTTGTTGCACATTTGGGGTTTCTTCCGCTTGCCAGATTAAGAGTGGTTTAAAACCAGAGTGTGCCGTCCTTCCACCACTTAGTAATGTTGCAGATCCCAGAGGGATGCCACAGGCCACATCGGTCCTTACGAATTTTCGCTAGAAACAAATTAAGCGTTTTACCTGGTACCGCCCGGAGCATCAAGAAAAAAGACCGCCTTCACCAAGCTCAACTCGTTTGTGATATTTTGTCATAAATTTCTTTGCTCTGGCAGCAGGCGTCAGCTCAGTTTCGCTGACCTGGGCATCTAATAAAGCGGTATTGTAGCAGTTCTTTAATCAAATCGGTCGACAGCTCTCCTCGTCGCTGTGGTGTGGGCATACCGAAATCGGACAATTTCTTTCCGGAAATCGTTATTATTTTCTATCTATCAGTGCTTTGTTCAAACATAGATCATCGTTGACTTGATTCATCCTTTCAAATCTGTGCAAGATATCCTCTGATAACGCAGTTTTATACTTATCCCATAGTTGTAGAGGATTAGATAAACGGCAAGTGGTTATTAATAGTGCAAACAGCTCTCTATTTTGGGGAAGGAGACACAAGCACGGCCTCTTCCATTGTGGCATCCGTGGTTGTCATCTTCCAACCCCAACTTCTCACACACTTGTCGAAAAGTTTCAAGTTCTTGACCGTCAACTGTTTTAGATCCAAGAAGTTGAGGCCCTGTATTACATTCAGCAGCATTCGCAAACAGTAACATTCAAAGTTACTGACGTGCACTGTAAATGCGCCAAAAGAATATCTCCTCTTCACACCTGGCCAACCGTCGACAGGGTTCCTTTAAACGACGTTTCCATTCTTTTAACGACACGTTCCGTATAGTAGCGGGGTACATCAACATAAAGTAATTTTTACAAATGCGTCATTTTGGCAAAGCAGGAAAAATGCAGTTAGCGTCGTTTTAAGTGGTGCGGCCATTCTCTAAAATTGTTTTCAGTGAAGTAAATCCGCTCACCGGGCAGATGTACCAAGATGAGTGACTGCTGGGTATCTCTCGCGAAAACCCAAGATCCGCCACGCTGCTTCGTTGCTACTAACATATCGACCGGCTCGAATGTTTGCACCATCTCTAACATTAACATTCTCTGTCGGATGTTAAAATAGCCTGGTCGCTGCCTTTATTAATATATTTACAAATATATTTTATCGCCTGTACCGTATTGCGGAACTCTACATTTATATGGCAATTAAAATTTTAGAGAGCAGAGGAGAATATGGGACAATCCACCTATTGTCAACCAAAACTTCGTGACCTCGGGTTGGAATAATCGTGCGGCCCCCATCTTCTGTTGCTCTACGCCTGTACAGGGATAGCCTTTGTCGTTGGTTTGAGTATCTTTTAAAGCGCCCTTGGATATTTTTGGTACATTTTCCTTCCTTCATGCAAGGTGATGACGAATTTAGTGCACCACAGGGACCGTGAATCATATTTTGGTCACAGTATCATAGAGCTTTCGATCAGTTTCTGGATTTGGTATCTCCCGCCTTGACTTCGTCAATTTGATTAGGCGTAATTTTCCCATCCACCAGCAGTATGCAGTTGACATGAGAATTCAAACCATTCAATCGAGCGCATGAAGCACTTCACATCACCAAATATTTTACCTTTGGTAGTAGCAGCAACAACCAACTTTTATTTCTCTGGCTGTTAAAGTGCAATGGTGCGTTGAATTTGACCTGGCATGAGCTCTGTAGTGATTTCTGGCCGGGGATTACATGTCATTGTAATAAATAGATCAGGCCTCCTGTAGTTACGCACGTATGTAACCATCCGCATGCGTGTATTCATGAAGATATCTCGGGCTATTTACAATGACGACGGGAGAATTACCATTTGACCCAAGTTATTTGGATTCAAATCCATCATTCCTTATCGCGTCTTGTAAATGTATATAATTTTCTGCTCGCAGTTTTGTTTGGTTCAAGGCAATAAACCTTAAGCGCTCACTCTCCACTTTGACATACATGTCCACCAAAACTGAAGAAGGAGAAGTCTACATCGAAGTAATAAATTAAAATCGTTGCGACGTACCATCATATGATACGCATAAAGTCTTTAAATGACACTTTTTTTATTTATGGGTTGTTTTGTAACTGGGTTTGTCTGAGGAATATCAAAACTGTCCCCCTCTTGTCCTTCCAAAATTATCGGGTACTCAGAGGCGTCGCAAAATCTGAGTCCGGAACTCTAGTGAGCCGGTCATCATGCGCCTGAATAACGATATCCCGAGCAGTTTGTTCACTACTAACGGGCAGCTATTTCATTTTGTGGTCGGGCATTGAATCTTCTTTCATGTTCACCACGTGGTACACGATCTGGGTGTATTACAACCTTGTAATTATCGGTCACTCTATCTTTAGCCATTTTAAATTCATGTACTAAAATGTTGTGATTATGTAGAACTTGTTGTATTTTTGAACCGTGTTTCTATCAAACCTTGCACGTACTCAGAACGCCTATTAACTTGTGCTTCCTCATCGCCCATGAAATAAACTTGCAAAATTTTGGTTGCGTATTGGTAGCAGGAAGCAAAGATCCATTGTGTGGTATACGCCCTGTGTATTGTAAAGTCGGACAAAATCCTGGCATAGAAACAATATTATCCGCCCCAAAGATGTCATGTGGAAGCACGTGTTGTATTTTCTTATGTTTTTAGAAACGGCGAGACTCATCTGTTTCATGAGAGAAAAGTTCTTTAAGCGGCTCAACTGGCTCATCTATTGAAGCAGAGCTACTTTTCCTCCTGAACAACACATGCCCGCAGCTTCTTCTTTCCACCAGAGCACCGCAAAATCTACATTCTTTGTTCGGTTCTATTATGGCTTCGTAATCAAATTAACTCGTCGTACTCAAATGCAGCTTGTCGAATACCCCCACGTGTTTCTTCTGAATATTAGACGTCGCTGTTGTGCCCTTTCAGCAACAGCGCGTCTGCTTCAACTTCTTCAACGGTTTCTGTAGCTCTTTGTGACGCTATGTAAGTTGCCTGCTGAAGAAGCCGAGCGTGGGACTGTTCAGGTGTCTCAGCAGCCCGTTGAGATGCCAGATATTCAGCGTGGTGTTGACGTCGAGCTTGGGGACTGTTCAGGTGTCTCAGCAGCCCGTTGAGATGCTAGATACTCAGCATGCTGTCGAAGGCGGTTTTGAGACTGTTCTGGTGTCTCATCAGCTCGTTCTGGATATTCAGCGTTCTGTTGACGTCGAGCTTGGGACTGTTCAGGTGTCTCAGCAGCCCGTGAGATGCTAGATACTCAGCATGCTGCCGAGGCGGTTTTGGACTGTTCTGGTGTCTCGGCAGCCCGTCGAGATGCTAGATACTCAGCGTGCTGTCGACGCCGATCCTGGGACTGCTCTGGTGTCTGCAGCTCTGTGAGCTACCTCACGCTCCGCCTGTTCAAGCAGCCTTGGCGGAAACGTCTCGTTAAGTCTAGCTACTTTCATAGATCGAGCTTTATTAGAGCTTTGGAAAGATTAGACTTACGCTTTCGCGGCATAATTATTTCTTAGAGGAGTTTACTACGATATTTTTATTTTTATACTTGAAAAATGCAAAACCTGCCTATTAAATCAAAATTATAGCTACATACTAATAATAGTATAAAAAATAATTGTAATTTGCTGATTGAAAAACAAAATCAAGCTTTCGTTGTATTATTATTATTTATGCCTATATTATTATTACTTATACCTATATACAATATATACTATAAATATTAATGGACGCCAAGAAAAAACAATTACCAACCTATGTACCTAATTAAAATAAAAACATCTGTGAAAAATGCAATATCTGCTTATTCAATTAAAATTATAGCTACTTACTAATTAATAGACAGGCAAAAATAATTCTAATATTATTCTATTACTATATACACATTATCCTTACTTAATTACTATAAATGCAAATCGCTAGTGCCTTCAAATTTAACAAAACAGAACACAACCGTCAACGACGTCTGCTGCCCTCACGCGTCTGCCCGCGTTCGGGTCGCACACTCCAGCGATGAGCGACTTCTCCTCCCACCTCACCGCGCCGACCCGCCATTCGCCCGCCGCGCCGCCCGTCGGACCGTAACATACCATAGTATCGCGCGTTCGGTTTGTCATCGTCGTAACTATTAAAATATTTGTCCAAATGATGTATTGTGAAGGACAAAATTTATCTCCTTTAAATACCAAGCGATAAAAGTATTCATTTTGATAAGGATCCATTTATTACTACCAAATGTGCATTAGAAATAAATTATCAATTTTATTGTATTTATGGTTCACTATTTTGACAATAATGGCTTACATAAAGATAGATATATATGGTGTCGCAGAATTTTTGTAGGACTATTTAAGATAAATATTTTCACCATACATTATATACATGCTAACTGTTTTTGCAGCACACGCCTGAATAGCTCGCAGATTGCAGAATTTTTTCAGACTTAAATGACATTTATCGTTATATTTTGGACAATTCACAATATCTTTATAAATTATAGCCTATATGTTATTCTGATCTATAAGCTACATTACTGTAAAGTTTCATTAAAATCCGTTTAGTAGTTTTTGCGTGAAAGAGGAACAAACATCCATCCATACATCCATCCAAACAAACTTTCGCCTTTATAATATTAGTAAGGATTCGTCAGACCTACTTGTAATTTTGTATTCTAAACTATTGTGAAGGAAAACCTCCACAATAGTTTAGAATATAAAGTAAAAAAAGTGTGGAACATTAGAAATTATTGTGGGAGACTAGAACCTAAACTAAGTTCAACTTGTGTTATAGGTTTCCAGGCACCCACCCTTGAGCATCACGGTCACATGTTTATTGTGAATGTATAAAGAAAGTGTATACAGTACATATGTACTGCATGTTAAGAGCTTATGTATGTTATGTTCAAGGAAAGTTCAGTCAAAACATTAAAAATATAATCAGAAGCAACCATTTTCACACGTCTAGCCATTTGACGAAAACAATAAAATATATAAATTAATAATATGAAAATGAAAATAATAAAATATAATTAAAATGTAATATTCCTAAATTTCATGTCATGATATTTAAAAAAGCCTCATTGTCATCATAGTTTTGCTTCAGTAAAAACTGATTGACTCTGTGTTTACATTCATATTTCGTTAAGGCATATATTGACAGCGATATCGACAGCGAAAAACTCATAGAAACATTGTGCAATGTAGTTGAAGTTCTGTTTAGTGGGCACACATTTCCACGTTTTCAATCTATGAGTGATCCGTATGTGAGCACCGAGAGCTTTTTAAGAACTGTATTCAGAATAAATAGTTATGACTGTTATGACTTTCTAGATTTTGTACAGTTTTAAGGTGAGATATCTAAAAAGAAGAAAATACCCCTTTTCTTTCTTTTAGATACTACTCAGTACTAATCTTTGAACCCGTTCTAAGTATATAATACTGGTTTTACATGCGCTGCCCCAAGACGTAATGCAATAAAGTGTAAGGAATTGACAAAGAGAGTAGTAGACAGTTTTAAGAGTAGGAAAATCAGCGATGTGCCTCAGTGTTTTAAAAATGTAAATGAACTTGCGAATTCTACTTGAAAGTAAGTCAATGTGGTTGGAAGCTAAACCTATCGTCGACAAGAACACCAAGATATTTATATTCATCCACTTTCCGTAATTTAAGACATATGAAACTTTGTCGTAAATCGTTACATTTGTGGACCACTAAATTATATTCGTTTATGGGTTTGAGTGTATTGGTAATAGAAAAACTATGTATTTAAATTTTTCTGGGCTTAGAGTTAAGACATTATTTCTTAACCGGACACAAACTAAATTCAGTCCTGATTGTGCATTCTAAAATAGCTCCGACCAATGTTTTTCACTAAAAAGTAATACTGTGTCATCAGCAAAGACTATGATTTTTCCATTTGTAAATTTTATTTGGCAAAGATCGTTAATATATATAAGAAATAAGGTAGGACCCAGTATACTCCCTTGGGGGACATCGTAAGTCATAGGAAGGTCATCACTTATGCTGTTATTAATTTTAACATATTGTGAGCGTGAGGACAAATAATCCTCAAATAAATGTTGTTCTATACCTCTAATACCTAAAGACTCCATTTTATACAGAAGTAGGGGAATACATACCGTATCAAAAGCTTTTGTGAGATTCAAAAATACAGCTAAAGTTTTATTTTTACTATCTAAATTATGAACAATAAATTTTAATAATTCATGTACCGCATGTGATGTATTTTTTCTTGATCAAAAGCCGTACTGAGACGATGAAAGAAGACTTTTCATTTCTAAATAATTGATTAATCTATTATTTATTAAGCGTTCCAAGATTTTAGAGGCAGCAGGAAGTATAGAGATGGGTCGATAATTACTTACCGCACGCTTATCACTATCTTTATTAATCAGACGTATTATAAATTTCTTAAAAGCCATTGGAAATACACTTGCTGAAAGTGACAAATTACAAATATGAGTAAATGGTGGAACGACAAGATACTTTTGGATGAGTAAATTTGAAGAAATATTATCCCTACCAGCTGTGCAGTTACGTTTAAGGCTCCTTAGGGAACGTCCATAAACCACGTGGTCATATTTTAGTCTCTCTAGGACTCCTCCCTCACCCCATGTTTTTTTTTTTTTTGGTTTGAGGAAGTGTAAAAAATCTTCACGACGAAATACCCGGCCGCGACCTAGAGACCGGGTTATGTGGGATTTTACCCACTAAAAAGCACTCCCTTGGTGACTCTTTAACGCGTATATTTCCGCCCGGAGTCAATACGCGTTGACGGACTGGTGATGCAAACAACAAACAAAGTTTGGGGACTTCGCGTCGCGTGGAAAAGAATTATTGATTATTAACTAGGCATACCGGCCCAGTATGGGATGAGATGGAGATTTTTTATTGGATCGGGTTATAGTTTATTTTGATGGCCTCTGAGCAGGGGCTCAACAAGACATAACAATTTTCCGTCGGGTTCGCGGCGGGCGGAATTTTCGCGCGGGGATCGCGAGCTCGCTGGTCATCAATAATAATTATGGCTGACCCATATCGTCAGCGGATGTTGTAATGTTGTTTGCGGCGGCGGAGCCGGGGCGCTACGCGCCGCCGCCATCGTAGATGTAGCCGAGACTGCGCGCGGTATCCGGCGCACGGCTTCTCGGGTGGAGGGTCTTTTGGAGCTCGCGGGCATCCAAGATAGTTGGCCGTGTGGCTTTATTCTATTACATAGGACAGGCGGGTGGACCGTGTCCCTTATACGCCACATTGCGCTGTGCCATGGTCGCCCAGGCATTTAACGCATCGCGCAGAATGATAGCAGGTGACGGGACGAGTGCCCGTAGGACTGGCAGTTATGACACTGCCGTGAAGCGCGTTTGCGGGCTGCTCCGCTTTGACGCCGGAGAGGGAGCATACGCTCCTGATTGCTGAAGGCGGCTTTGGTCGCCTTGTCGTTGGCCTCGGCTGTGCCGGAGACCAAAACTAAGTCAAGGGGCTTACGGAAACGGTTCAATATGCGGCGTACCGATTGAACCGGAAGGTTTTGGGCTACGAGGTCTTCCTGACCTCGTCGACTGGTATCGTCCTTAGGGACTCCCCTAAGGACTACCCGGATTCCCGCTCTTTTAAAGGGTAGGTGTGGAATTTAAACTTGTAGCATACTAACAAGTTTTGCAGATTTTAAAATCTGCGACGGTCTTCTGCAGCTTTAATCCCTGAACGGAATTACGCGCTTGCGAGAATGGATGCTATGCGCACGCTGCCTCAGCTCGGTCCACCGATCCTTGTCCTGAACAGGTGGGTGGTGGTTTCGGGCCGCGGTGCGGGTGGGGAGCAGTGACGTCAGCCTCGTCACCACGGTTGTTTTCGCGGCCGCAGGGGCTGCCGCTTTGACTCCGCCATCGCCTACCGCCCCTTGTGGGGCTGCGGGCTGGGAAGGAGTCCTCCAGCTAACAGGAGAGGCATAAATCGAGCTAGTCGGTTTGCCGGAAGGTGTTGCTCCAACATTAGCCTTTTAAGCTTCCTTGGGGCGGGAGTTAGCCCTGAGACGTAGACCCGTCAGGGGTCTGCGTGAGGCCTGCCGCTTTGGGTTTAGACCCTTTAGCGGCTCTACGGCGCCGGACCGTGGTGAAACCCGAGTGATCGGGAGAGTCACTTGATCCGGGGTCGGGTCCGAGTCAGGGACGTGCCCTCTGACGGGCGAGCGTTCACATTTTGGACACCTCGGCAGCGTGTATCCGAGATCCATTCTGGAATACCACTACCTGAGGGTCAGGGGAGGCCGGTGATGCGCGGTACGCCTCGAACTCCTGCAGGAGGTCAGGTCCACCGCCTCCGTTAGGGCACTGGGTTTTGCTCCATTGCGGTAGCCGCGAGTGCTGCGGTCGTTGTCGAACGCTCCCGCAGCACCGCAGAAAATGCGATGTATGACGACCGCGCGGCACGCGGGCCGGTCGCGTGGTAATGGAGAGAGAAAGGGGGCGGGGTTCGCGGGGCGCGGTGCGGTAGAGCCGCAAACGCGAGCCGCGCGGCGTGACGCGCACACATCAGCGCGCGACCCCGCAGGCGGGGATTGCGGTGCTACGTACGTTAACTAAGTAGCACGAACACGATACCACGTGCCGGTCGTTGGCACCGTTAGGTTACTGCCCGGCACAGTGGTGGTGATGTGGCACGTCGCTATGTGGCTCGGCGTTGCTCCTGCACACAGAACACACACACGGATGAGTAATCGGAAGGTTCTGACTCACTACACTTACCGGGCGCTGTAGCGCGACCATTCAGCGCGGAGACCGGACAACGACGACCACGTCACCCCATGTGGCCTCACGTAGCCTTTTCTATGACCCCCAACCCAATGGAACGTGGTTTTTTTTCACGATACATTAATTTATTTATAAAATAAAATAATTAATAATAAATTAATTTATTAACAGTTTATTTTTTCAAATAATGTATTTAATTATTTGATTCCTCTTGTTAAATTAACATCGGGGGAGGGTCACTCAAATTATCTTATTCAACAAAATTTTCATCTGAAGAGAAACCACGTAGCTTTGCTCTCG
This sequence comes from Eumeta japonica, assembly GCA_005406025.1. NCBI lineage: Eukaryota > Metazoa > Arthropoda > Insecta > Lepidoptera > Psychidae > Eumeta > Eumeta japonica. The sequence goes on along the minus strand of BGZK01002387.1, from coordinate 2,056 downwards.
ACTCCCTCCCCCCTATTACGTGCTTCAGCGTAGCACTTAAGCTTATCCCTCCCCCCCCTTGGTCGAGCTACGTAGTTTATGGACTCTCCCTTATGAGTAATTCTATTTCTTTGTGGTCTGTTGGCAGTAAAGCTATTGATTGGAACTGTGGTAGGTTGATTTGAGAGTTAAATTTTGGAACAGTATAATTCGAAAATAAGTTTCTCCTCTAGGTGTTTTCCAATGTGGGCAAAGAAATGATTAACGTCATTGATACTTTGGTCATTATGTCTTTATTCGATGCCTGAATTTTTAGGTTTAAGTCTGGATGTCAAACGGTTTATTACCTCCCAGAGTTTTTTGAGTTGCCTGCTTTAATTCATTTTTTTCGAATTTTTGTTTAACTTTTTTAAGAATACGATTATAAAAATTTCTATATCTAATATAGGTAGTACGGAGAATATAGTCATCAGGTGAGGGTTTGCAGTTTTTGTGTAGGTCACCTATATTTCTTATGCATCTCAACAGACTCAGGGTAATCCATGACTTAATAATACGCTTTCTTCTAGAGTATTTTATTATTTCAGAGTTGTGTGAAATAACTTTTTGCACTAAGCATATACACATCGTGGTAGCTATATTAGGATCAGTTTCTTTGTATATAGGGCTAAAGTCGATAGTTTTCATCTCTTCAGAAAGGGCTTTTAGATTAACACGAGTAATAACACAGGATTTATTTAAAGAAGAAGAACAGTATTTGAGACAAAAGATCACCAGGCTGTATGTCATGAATAATATGTGATAGTCAGATAGTTGAAATTTTTACAGATGATGTATTTTTGTTGCTGCTATAACAACAAATACTAAAAAACAGAATAAAATAAATATTTAAAGGGGACAAATTTTTATTGCTCGTTCAATTTTTGTGCTCGTTTTGGCTCGATATTGACAATGGCAACAGGTAGACGCTTAAAATATTCACAGAATATTCAGTTATATATTCACTTTAAAAATAAATAATTAAATTAAAATTAAATTAATATTTAAGGGGCTCCCATACAACAAACGTGATTTTTTTGCTGGTTTTCGCTCAATATTGATAACGGCAACAGGTAGACGCTTGAAATATTCACAGAATATTTAGTTATGTATTCATTTTAGAGATGAAAGATATACATCGATGTATTGTAAACACTCGATGCCTCCGACTCTAGTGTGCGGGGATTTTAATATAGATTTACTAGAATCTAGTGAGAAAGCACCTTTAAAAAAATATTTCGACCATATTGACTTAAAGTCAAAACTTCCTCATATTCTTACCACAACGGGTTATACTCAAATAGATAAAGTGTTTAGCAATATTGACTTGAATGCTAGCACATACTGCCCCTCTTTAGTTACCATAAACCTTTATGGATACAATTTCGAATCGAGCATTAGATTTAATAACAAATAAAATTCCGTACATTGCTATACATAATAGTACGGAACCCTTCGTGCGCGAGTCCGATTCGCACTTGGCCGGTTTTTTTTTATTAAGGTCCCTACATAGTTTTATCATACTGTCTTTCATTGAAACGGTAGTGAATTCAACAATAATAGGACCCGGCGTCGTCGCATTCGAATACTTACTTTTCACTATAAATGGACTTTATGTCTAATTCATTTATTACGCACTGGATAATGTTTTCCATTTTTTTAGTTATTTTCTAAGGGGGTGATTCGGACGTTACGAATTTCAACGGTTGTTGTTCTTGAATTTTTTTCTAAAAACTCAACTTTATTTTCGAGAGTTTTTATGTAATCTTTGCATGTAGTTAATTCGTCCTGGGTGGCTTTTATTTTATGTGCCATTTCATCATACTTTTATGAAACAAATTCTATCCATTTTTGAATTCCAATGTTTTAGGATTTAATTTTAGTAATAGCCGAGTTCAAAGAATCAAATTTCATGTTCTGTTGGAGTTTAAGATTTGTCATTACTTTCTTTATTTCCTTCATAAACAAAGAAAGCTGTTCCGACCTTTCGTCATTGCCTTCTTTCGGCGTTGCGTTACGTTAGTAGATTCGTTTTCCG
>BGZK01002386.1:0-59768 GCA_005406025.1 Eumeta japonica | reverse complement strand
GAAACTTATAAGCGTCATATTCAGATAGATAAAAGTTGATAATCTGTTTTATAGTAAAATTCTCAATGGAATAGTAGAAAATAAACTAATAATAAAAAATGCATCAATGCCCAGCTCTTAAAGAAAAACAATTACGGCATGGATGAATATTAAACGATTGCAACATTCGGACCTACATGTAATAGATTTAAGCATGAAATTAAACAGAATTTTTTTTATTAAATAAAAATCGATTATTTTTTATTTTTCTATATTTACTTCATTTTATTAAGTAAGCCAGAATAAAGTTCTTGGGTCTTTAGAATCGTATAACAATCCACCTATATATCCTGTAATGTTACTAAGGATTCCATGCAGTTGTTATAAATACATTAGTCCACACTTGAAAATTAAAAAAAAGTGTCGCCGTTTGTTTGTAGACGAATTACTGACTCTATTCAGTGATATATCGTCACGTATTGGTCACATTGTATCTCATACTACTACATCAATGCGATAGTGTGAATTTGGTGATTTCGTTGAAACTCTATGCTTGGGTCAAATGAAAGTATTGAAATGAAGATTAACCGTTTTAGGAAGTCTGAAATGAAGGTTGATAATGTGATATATTACGGAAGAGAATTACTACTGTTGTTGTGTTAAAATCAAATGGGATCTCCCATCGAGTAATGAAATGTGGATACATGTTTGTACGGTCACCCTGACACAGACTATCGTTTTACGCTCATTTTTAAATTAAATGTTACTTAATTATTAAAAAAAATACTTTGTTCTTCAAAAACTTGTTTATTTTATAGTATTCTAGCTGACCCTGCATACATTGTTCATCCCTTTCTTGTGGGTGGCTTGTTCATATAGTTAATCCTCGCCGCTCCACTACAATGGACATAGAATGATTTCGTTTTTCTCTTTTACTGATCGATATCCATCTCAATCCCGGTCACACTTTTGATTCTGATTCTGTTCCCACACCCGTTTCCAACCTTAATCCCGTTTCCAATTTCGGACATTATCCCGCTTCAGATTCTGGTTCTGGACCCGTTCTTAACTGTGCTCTCCGCGCCGCCTTCAATTTCAATTCCGCTAACAGTTACAGTTCCGATTTAACGAAGTCGAGGCCACGTGCTAGTCCTGTAATAAAATATAAGATATATTAGTCGGGGATAGTGTAGTTTTCTATGAAATAAAAAATATTAAAATCATTTTAGACATAAATGTTGGCTGCCTGATTTGCTCAGGAATAGTGTAGCTATTTATATAAAGAAGTTTTAGAGCTGATTCAGTAGTTTAATTAGACAGTACAAATATGCAGATGAAACCCGGGCCAAATGCCAGTTTTTTTTTCAACCTTCCCTGATGGCGTACAATATATCATTAAATTATATCGTAATTGGATCAATAGTTCAGGCACGCGGGGGGGACAAAAATGTAACAATTCATCCATATATATATATAAGCCACAACCACTGACTGACTCACACATCACAAGATCTGTATATAACTATAATTCCTCTTTTCGGGACGTAGATACTCACTGAGAACTGATCTGCGCAAATTTTATCAAAAAAAAACAAATGTCTACGCCGGCGGATCTGCGGGCAAAAGCTAGTTTTTATATTGTATATTTGAATTCCTTTGTCTTTTAGGTAGAAGATATCAATTTCAATTCCGGCCTCGTTTTTGACTCCGAACAATATATATATATATCCATCCTTCGAATATCGGGTTGCGGTTATAAGGTCATACAAAAAGTGAGGAAAAAAACACTTTTATACGACTTTATAATGTACTTTCATATTTACGTAGCCTCTGACGACATATTACTTTAATGTATACATCGTAGACGCTGGCCGTAGTTTTAGTATTACTTGATGTTTCGATTCTGTTCCTTTCGGTTTTGATAAATGAAAGAAACGATACTTTATAAGTTATTAAACGAAATAAAAAGACGCATACAAGCCGATTTGCGAGGCGCATGCAAACTTGATTAAGCATATACGTATACCAAGTTATTCGCTATCGCATAGACGATTGCAGCTTTTGGCGCAGGGCGAACGACGGTCGACTGGAAGATTGGGTTATGCCGACATGCGCTGAATCCTGCACTCAAATATGAAGCGGGTTTAACTGACGATCAAATTTTGAACGCCACGTAGCGTCGGTCGCTACGTTCTACTGGCCATCTAAAATTAATTTAATTTAATGGAACGGATCCCTCTCTAAAAGTTGTTTATTTTCGACACATTTACAAAATTTTAAATTGAAATCACTACTAAAAATAATGATTTTGACAATTTGGATATTGTCATAATGCCGTTTGTTACGTGATAATATTTTGAGAATAAATACTAAAATATAACGGCGTCGATATGATATTCGAACGTCTTATTAAACTTCATATGTAACTAACATTTAGCACACCAATGTACAAAAAAAAAAACTGTAATTTTTTCTTCGGTCTATCAGGCTCACATAATACAAAGATATTAAAAATATAATATAAAAAATATAAACAGTCAAATATATCTTAATGAGAGTTTTATTCTAAGAATAATGGCTACGACTTTATTATATACAGATGAGCTTAATTCTAACCGTCTGTGCCGATTGGTAAAAGAAAAATTAAATCACATGGAAATCATAGAGGGCGCGCTGCCTTTGCTTTTGCATTTAAACTTTAAGGTCAAGCTGACTTAATTCTCTTCTTGAAGGCGACTATTACTAATATTCATTGTCGACACATAAATTCGTTCTTGTGATTGATGTACCTAAACATTTAGTATGATAATTTAAGTTGATGTTCGAAAAATATATTACACATTAAAAGAGGTGTGGCTTAAGCCATCGGAACGCCCAGAGGCTTATATTAGTATAAGCCTCTGGGTGCACCACAGATCTAAATGCAAAACAACTAATGCTATGGTTAATTGTTTCGCATGTGATGTGACAAGAGATATGATTAGACAGCTTCTTAAGTAAAATAATTGTGTGATAAACAGCAAAATAATTGTGCGTCAAACAATTTAAAACTATGAAATAATTCTATACACAGTCGTCAATGCAAGTAAACAACTGCACGTCCGTGCAAAAATAAGGAATAATTTCAATAAAACATAGGAAACACTGTATTTCGTCCTACAAGAAACGTTTTTCACCATTGATTGTACTAAGAATAGGTTATATTTTATACTTATTATATTCCACTAAAAGAATATTTTTCGAGTAATAGAGTTTTTTTTTCAAATAACCACTTAAATGCAAAGATTTTAGATAATTAAACAAAATTCTCCTATATTAATCTAAATATTATTTCTTGTATCGCCTGTTAGAAATACTTATGAGGCGTACTTTAACAACAGTAACTCCCTTGATCGACACGTTTCGACTGAAAATATGACATGTCAACCATGAGTATCGACGACTTCCAACTTTGTGTATTAAGATTGTTACATGGTTGAATTTTTTTTGGTTGAATTGTCCTAGAAATCTAGTTTATTTCATTTATCTGAAAAATTACTATATATATTGAAGTAGCTGAGCTAGGTGTAGCTAGAATGTGAGGAGCCTAGTCTCCATATTCAGTCCTGCGAACGTGGGTTCTATTTGCATGTCAATTCAATTGTAAGTTAGTTGACAAGAAATAGTCGGGGATAGGAAAAAATCTGACGTGGGCTCCTCCCCGAGTACGGTGGCCTCGATAGTAATCAAAAGCTGGATGTGTGAAATGTTTAGGGTTTTACACTGAGTATACACAAAATTCAAAAACAGAGAAATTTAAGAACTTATCGAATAAATATAATTGTTTTCCTGCCGTCTTTAATTCAAGATCCCAGATACCCTGCATCTCACGAAAGGTACCATCCGAGCTACAATATTATGAAACATACGAAAGTGTAACGCTTGTATGTCCGTACCATTTCGTCAAAATACCCGATTTCTCATCGTCAAAATAAATATTTTTTTATTGAAATTTATGGCATTACAATAAAATAATGCGGTGAGAGTATCATAATTATTAAAAAAAAATACGCATCATTCTCATCGATATTAATTTGCTTTAGGTATACAAGCAAGCCCATTAAATTACGAGACTATAAAAGGGAATTTAATAGTAGTATTTTATTACATAAAATTATATTTTTATTGATGAAAAATGTAGAATTTTACTCAGAAATTGCAATTGACCTGTTACATGCACAACTGCCCTTGAGATGCCGTATAGAGAGCTTTTATCGCGATGTGCACTCTCTGACGTAAAGAGCTTTGACCTCTAGCCAGAGATGAGAGTCATGGGAAGTTTTGAAATTAGGACGACACAAGGACTTATACATACACTGGGAACGAGCGACATTCATTTAGCTCTGTCATCGTCAGGAATTCCCAAACTTAATTAAGTCAATCACGAAAGTCGGTAGCTCTACCGTATTTTAGAAGGTGTCTCTATTTAAGTTTAATATTGGAGTTGACAGCGTAAAAATTATGAATACACGTAATACATTTATTAATTATTTAACTTCTGTTTGTAATATTATAATTAGTGTCTTGTAAGGCATTTACAGAACACAGTAATATAGTACGATTTTAAAGTAATTCCCAGTAAATAATAAAAGAAGTTACTATTAAGTTAATTTTTAAAATAAAATAAATAGTATCTTGTTTTAATTTTGCCCGCCCCATACCTAGTTGAATCAGCGTATCGACTTTAAAACGAAAATCTAAATATTAGGTAGGCAGGCTGAAAATAAATTTTTATTTTCAGCCTGCCTACCTAATATTTACTTAACAGTGATAACCAAAAGGCTTTCCAAGAAAGTGCTCACCCTTCTGGCGCGGCGGAGACGTCCAGCGAACGAAAAAGTGCGACGCTGTTTCAAATTTAAAGTAAGTGTAACATTTTCCTTTGGCATTAACGCATTTCCCTAATAAATAATTACCGGGCGCTCGCTGGCTCTTTCAGACGTCACTCGGCTCGGGTTTCCGGGCGACAGAAAGTTGCTTGTAATTTTTCCTTTGATGGACTCTTCTTCCTCTTCGAAGCCTCCAGGGGCAGAGGGAAGGACATCTGAAATGGCGAGCGCGTCGCGACAATCACGTCGCTTTCGTGGTTTTCCCGCAAACCGCGCGAAACCACTTCTTGAACTGTCTGTGGCATTCTCCTGAGAATGATTTTAATAAAATTTTCAAAGGGATCGCTAATAAAATGACAATTTTATTATTCCGGTACCCTAAATTGTACGTTCTATACATCGGTCTAAGCAAATATTGTCTTTTTGTCTAATTTCAGCTGCAACTCATATCGTGTGAGTATGTTCGCTAACTACACACAGTCGTCGGATTCCATAGTTTCACTAAATTACAAAGCAAATAGATATGCAGTCTTTGTTATTATTCGTATTGAGATTTATTATTATAACAATATACATAATTAATTTTGTAAGTATTTCTGATAATCTGTAGATAGTTCGAAAAATGGTAATACTTAGCTGAATAGTGGAAACAGAAATACAAAATAATTATCTGAAAATTTGGCTTATGAACGACATGCTGCAAAATGATTTTTCTTGATATCGGCATAAACTGTTTAAGCCCAAATGACTCGGTTACTGACCTTCAGCAAAAATTATATTTTATATTTGTACGTTTTTTTCACAGAAATTCTTAATTTCTACCCGTTTCGCAGTTTATTTTTATCACATAAAAAATATCTTTTAGGTGTCTCGGTATATATAACTTTAAAAATAATATTACATATATTGTGATAAAATTTATTGGTTTAAATAAGCTTCAGTTATATGGAAAATAATATAAGAACATGCTATGCTAAGTAAATTTTCGAAAAAGGGAAATATGAGGATCAAGTTGTAAAACAATTATTCGAAAAATTAGCATACGAACAGCAAGTATTGTATATCAGCACAACGAGACGTTGTAGTGTATTTATGTTTGTGTTTATAAACATTTTTCCAGTATATTAGTAATTGGTGGTTCCTGAGCCGCGTGAAGTCATATATACTTATTTGATATTCGTATTATCATTATCGGGGGTTATGGCTGTGCTGACATCCGACAGGTAGTAGTCGAGGAGTCGAGTGGTAGGCTGTAGTCGAGTTAATAATAAAGTCTATATTGTTCACTAAAATGAATCATATCCAATTTTTATGTAAGTTATGTGCAAAATCAAAAAATATAAAAACTGGACCCTGTTGGTGGCATTGTGGTCAAATAAATTGATTCTCCTAAATTGCGATGATTCATACTAATGTAGTTTGCTTGCAATTTCGAGCTCAATAAAGACTTCTGAACATTTTACAAAATTTGCTTATGGCTAGATGATCAGATAACTGGAAGGGTCTGGATGAAAGAACAAATGGTGGAATGAAGGAATGGATAAATGGCAGAACCAAACATTGGACAAATGGGGGAAGAAATGGATAAATGGATGATCATATAGCCTTATGGGTGAGTGGGTGAATTTTTAGAAAAATGGATGGCCGAATAGGTAGGTGGGTGGATCAATAAATGGCATGATGGGTGTTGGGGAAAAAAAACTAAATGGGTGGATGGATGGATCGACCGACGGGCGTCATGTTTTCATACAAAATGTAAAGAATTCATTCTACGTTGACGGAAGCGGAGTCACGGGCGTATACTATACGGACGCGCCACTTACCGAAAATGATAAGAATCGCGTCTACGTTACGAGCTGGATTGGCATAAAAATTTTCATGTTTTTAGAGATGTTAAGTCAGGTATTACTTATTCGTGTAATATCTCATCGGAACTGAATAATATCGAAAAATCTAGATATCTATCTGCATGACGGTAATGTGCCAAAATGTACGCGGCACGGCGGCCCGCGCCCTCTCCGCCGCGCGCGCCGACTCGCGCCGCAGTATGAAAAATTCATAGAACCATTCACAGAGTTGCATCTAGACAGAAGAGTTACATTTAATTGTTTGCCTATATTAATGAAATGCGCTTAGAAACGTGCTTATTTGATTTTATTTAGAATTTCTCGTTTTCACACCAGCAAAGTTTCGATTAGCAATTCTTTGCTAATGTTAAATAATTTTTTTATTAAAAATATTTCTATAAATATCCGTAATAATAAGTTTGGCAACGAGGATTCAAAGACAATTTTGTAGATTTTACAATAACCTACACTTTGCTTTTATTTTCAGCTTTTCAGTTTTACTTTATTAATAATTGTCTAGAAGTTCTAGATAAAAGAACTGGCATTACGAATTGTAATTATTTGGTGTGAATTAAAACTATTTTTAACCGACTTCACAATTAAAAAGGAAGAGGTTCTCAATTAGACTGTATTTTTTTATGATGGTTGCCTCAGAACTTTCGACTGGGTGAACCGATTTTGTTAGTTCTTTTTTAATTTAAAAGCTGGTGCTTTCCGTGTCATTCCATTTTAATTTGGTTCAATTCTGACAATAGTATCCATGAGAAAATTATATGAATTTTAAATTTGCATTAAGTATGTGTGCAATAAATCAACGAATAACTCAATACCACGCCAACCGATTTCGATGATTCTTTTTTTATAAGAAAGGATGTACTTCTAGAGTAGTTTGATAAAAGTTTCTTTAGGTTTTGATTATGGAATCTATGACAAAGTAACGGAACTCTTCACTTCTTTGGAGCAAATTAATAATACTCGGCCGAATCTTTTATAGGTTATTCGGATATTTGAGTTACCTACAGTAAAGCCATTATGGTCAAGTAATTGTCGTAGTCGAATATAATGATCAATGGAACTCCATAACGGCTTACAGTAAGGGGTGCGATTTATGAGCAGTACATTTAGTAGGTCTACCCATATTCAGACATATTAGTTAGTGTAATTCAGACTAAATTATCTATTTACTTATAATTACTTATAATTGTGACTAAAAATCAAAAAATAAAAAAAAATACAAAAAAACCGATTTCAAAACAAAACCTATTCCGAAACAAATTAATATGCACTAAAATGTAAAAAAAAATAATTGCGTATTCTTCTACAAATTAATAATCAATTTACTTTTTCTACTCATCAATATGTAGGTACGATCTGTGTGTTTATCACGCAAGAACGTAGGTAACCACCCACTTCAAATTTAACTCAACACATACTTATGAATAACAAACAACGATCAAAATGTTTTTTAGACTTTAATATTGGTAATGCGATGATCACTTCGCTTTCAATTTGCAATTGATAATTGATGATTGACAACAACACAGATACTACACCAAAGCAAAAACAGAGAATTCTAATACTCACTTTAGGAGACATATGGAATGCATTGCAACATATAATAAATAGGGATCAATAATTGTGTAGTTAATTAGGTGTAGGTTTTCTGATTAACTTTTCTTGAACATCGCCTCCCAGAGCTTTTGTAAAGAGTAGGGATCGTAGGTATTAAAGTAACAAATGAACAGTTATTTAATCTGTGACTCACGTTACTAGGAAACAAAATAATACGTCTGCACAGTGCCACGTCTCATATTGCGATGATCATAGGAACGGGCGTGAACTGGAGTTGGATCATACATCTCATCTTCCGATTTGAAATGCTGCGTATGCTGTGGATATCCTTATACTATAATAAACTTGGTTTGTGGACTTATATTTTTTAGGTTTTATATAAATGAATTCGTTTTGAATATTTTTATTTCAATTTCTTGAATACTTGTGAAAAGTTTGAAAACAGTTTCTTCTAAGGCTTTTGTTAATCCTCGAGTTGAACGTTGTGCCTTCATACAATATGAGTTTTAAGTTACGTTCTTTTGTAGGCATCAGCATATAGGTTCTGCTTGTAAAATCAGTGTAATTAATCTTTTGTTTCATCAGATTCCTATTGACAAAAAAAAAATCAACAATACTTACAAAATTTATTTAAGTATTTAAAACTCGCTTCTCCTTCGTACTCAACCGACGTGGAGGGTTTGAGGCCCAAACACCAAGATTGTCGCTTGGGGCAGTGTATATAGCTTACACACACACGGACGCGTGCGCAAACACACACACACACCCCTGCGCGCAACACGCACGCACGTAGATATGCACGTACACGTGCACATATATTTATAATTAAGGCTGTTTCTTAATAAGGGATTCGCAAAACGTTAGTAAGGTTGACCTGAAAAATCGTACATGCTTTTGTTTAATAAGAAAAAAATGTTTAAGCCGTGACGTGGTACTGCAGCCAGGACTGTTTGTAGGGAATTCATTACTGGGTACCATCATCGATTTGCTGTATGGTTACGTTTGACAGAGATATGATATTGGCTCAAAATGCGTCGAAAGAAATTATCTCTGACCATTGTATAATTCAATGTATCGTGATCATTAACTAACAAGCAAATGTAATTTATTTGTATTATTTATAAATTTACATCCATTTACCCAGAAGGATATGTAGAGAACACAGACGTCGATGTCTTACGATCTTTGCACCCTTATCCTACTTTACTGACTACCATTAATCGCTTAAGTTAATGCAAAATCGTCGGTTTTGACAGCATAACATTTGAATCTTCTGTGCCACTAATATGCTATGCCAATAATACTAATATGCCACCGATTTAATAAGATTTTTTTAGAACACTGTCTGGCGAACGTTTTGTCACTTATATTGGTACTATAAATTGCATAATACCTTATAAGTAAAAATAATCTTTTTAAGTGGAAGTATTCATTAGAAAGCATAATAAAAGTGCTGAACATAAATAAGTAGTTCAATCGATGTAGCTACTTACATCGATTGAACTACTTATTTATGTTTACGGTTTGCTGGAAAATTTAGATAGATATTACATCTCTGACCTTCTTTGGACATAATACAATACATGTTTTTCTTTTTTCCAATATTTTTCAAGAAAGTGTGACCATAAAAATTATTTATTATCTACGACAAGACAATGACGCGGCAAATGTGTTTAACAAATAAGATTCGCATTATAATCGATAACACGAATTACGTATCGGTTACCCTCATTAGGTGTTATGTATACACACTTAAACGGAAGCGGTTTCAAAAAATTTTCTAGGACGTAAAAAGTAACATATGCTCATAAGATGTATCGACATATGCTTATCACGAGTTTTATGTTACTTCTCTAAAAAAATCACAAATTATTTAGGTTCACTATATTACGTTATATTCGCAGAAATTTGAGCATGAGCAAGCATTACTAACTTTTTTAACAAAATTGGTGCAGTGGTTTCTTATTTACACAGTAAAGCAGTTCAAATTACCCCTCACTTACTCGCGTATCCCCACTTTTCGGCGGCTGAGGGGAGAATCCCAAAACTTAAAGGTCCGGAGGCCGACCGGCCTAATCGACGGATCGGCGAAACTGTGAAGCCGAGGGCGCTTGCGTTCCGATTAAAAATGTAGAGGCCATGAAATGCTTGCCGGCGTCACGGGAAAATTCTCAGTCGGAAATCGTTTTCCACTTTCTCCATACAACAGTAAAGAAGGACGCTTCGCTAATTGCATCAACAATTATCTTAATTGACGAACGAAATGTAGATGAATTTTAAAGTTAAATTAACAGACTATTACAAATATATAATTTTGTATATTAATTATTTGTTTTGATATCGAAAAAGCTATTAAATGCGCTCGCACCATTTTATTTAATTGAAACCGTTACGGTGGAACCTTAACACGTATCTGATTACATATTTAACTATTTTTCAGCTAGCCTATAATAAATGAAGTTCCATATTAGCTTAAGATTTTATGATTTCACTAAAACCGCTGGCCCTAAATACTTGTAGGTTCATGGAACGTTTCGAATCAACAATTTATAAGTTCGTCTTAATTTCTCTTCATGCTTATACAGTGAACTTTTGGCACTGTTTTGTAGCAGTTTGTTGTATTTTCAATTCTATTATAGAATTTGTAAGTTTTGCCGTTTCGCGATTGTATGACAACGTGCAATGGCCGGGGTCCATGCTTTGTAAATATTATTGGAGTTTACGTATCCGCTGAACGTAAATACGTTCAGCGGATGTTGGATGTTTTTGAGGTTGGTCCTCTTTGTAGTAGTTTCTTAAATATGTTTAATCTTCATTGTATAGATATTGTATTAGTTGTACGAAAATGTGAAGTAGCTACTGCTGTTGCGTTTCGTTCAGTGAGTGAAAATAGTCCATCTCTATCAGATATTTTATTCCTACTCACGATATCGACAATACACTGGCGACTCTTTTTGGAATGGGCGGCGATGACCACCTACTCTCTAATGGTTCGCAAGTTTGTTTACCCCCTCGAAAATAGTATAAAATTTAGCTTTTCTTCATTTGGTTTCATCTCTTTCTCTTTTTCTCTGTCCTCTCTTTTTTGTTTGATTTTTTGGCGGTTACCTCCTTAAAAATATCTTTTTCAGGGAAGTATATTTTCAGAGTTGCTTAACCACCCTTGGTTAGTTATACTTGGAAATACGTGGACTACAACAAGAAATAGATTATCAGATAGTCGACTTTCCTCAAATTTGAATGCATGCCGCGTAGGTATAGCAGCTTTTCTTATAAAATATGCAGGCTATGAATTTTAAGTTTATAAGGATTATAACAATATATTTTATAATTAGATACGTCTTTAAAATTTCCACCTAATAAGTGAGAGTACTTCAATGAATTAGAAAATCTGTTTTAAGAAGAAATATGAAAGGAGTATGACGACTTTCGACCTTAAACCAAATTACCCTTGAAATTTAATATTTTACGTCTGTTTTATATTCATTGTATTTAGATGCAAATTTTAAAAGTGTGCAAAGGAGTTAAATGCAATCGAAAGTGAAATTTAATTTCTGCTATGTAAAAATTAATTTAGTTTAAGTCAGTTCAATATCAAAGAAGAATCGTTTAAATGGACTATCGTTGTTAGGAAAAAATTTTTGTAAGTCAAGGTCCATAGTTCAGGCGCAAAAGCCACGTTGTTTCATTTCACGCGAATACTTTGTCCAATCCGCAAACGCAAAGGTGCGAGACTGCGGCCGAATTGGTGTTACATCCTCAAATGCCTTCGAGAACGGCTTGCGTATCGTATCTGATTTCGCCTTAGACAACGGCGCTAAAAAAAATAAAACTTGCATCTATTTAAGGTTACTAATTTTATTGAAAAAAATTGGTAGAAAATTTCTGCAAAAATTAGTAATGAGAACACCAAAAATGGAAATACTTGCCAAATATTTTTCAATATATGTGTCAATTACAAGGATGCATTGAGAATGTAACGAAAAATAGATATAGAATAGATCATTTTTTTTGTTTGGAACATCTATCCACTTAAGAAGGTATTTTAAATTCATTACCTTTTGTTACACGTAAGTATCTCTTCATGGTGGCAACAGTACTTGGCATGACATGGCACTTATTAAATTCGTACACCGAATCCAGCGTTCGCTATTCCGCACGCCACCCTTCGTTGCCTTAGGCTAGTATATAAGTTAGTAGATTGTTTAGACTAGTGCTAGCTGCAGTGTCGTACGTGAGAGAGATACACTACTGTAATCGTCTACGGGATGTCGTTAGTTATATGTGTCTGTGTGGCTTTACGTACATAACCAATTAGCGTATCTGTCTAGTTCTGCCTGACATTAACCCATGCGTTATACATGTGTATTGAATGTTATGGTGTGCGCACGATATTGAAAGTCACCAGGCAGCACGACTTGCATTCGATGGTTCACTTTACAGTACCGCGTTAGTAATCGTTTAATTACTGCACGCTAGCACAAGACGGAAGATGCAGCGCCCCTGCGCGTCTAAGGGTGGTACCAATGCATTCAAATATTGCACAATTTTTGCATAGCGACACGACCAATAAAAATCAGAAGCATATTTAATTTGTGTAACAGGCCGCCATCAGAGTCATGTTATGCAATGGGATGATTGGACTTATTTCATACAAGCTCATTGTTTACGTCATTTCTTAATATGCAATTTTATGTAATCAATGATAAAACCGAATTGTTTTTAAAAGGATTTAAGAGAGCTTCATATTAAAATATAATGTTTTTTTTACAATAAAATGGTTATTGGCTGAAAGTGATAAATTATTGTTTTTAAGATTTGTTAAATTTAATGTTAAATTCAACTAAAATCTAAAATTTTTATTGGCAATGTCCACAATAATAACGATTATGCTCACTGTCTTCCGATTATAATTGTGACAATATTACTTCATTTTCACAGACGCGATCCGAGATGGAAATATAAACACGCACACGAATGAAAACGCACAAATACTATGAATGTGACCAGACATGAAATGACACCACGGTGATTTCGTATTTACTTCCAGAGCGCACGTGAATAAGTAATGCGCTGCTTAAAATAAGCAAAATGTTTTCTACGGCGCGCTTTAACGCGAGACGGGCGGGCGGACGGCGACGTTACGGCCCTGCGGCTTTTAGCCGGATGCAAGTTTATGGGTTGAGAGCGCGTGCGGCCGGCGCATGCACAGACGCTGCAGCTGACGCGTCACGGTATGAAGCTGTCACTGTTGTTAATGTTAGTGCAGTAGCATCCAGAAGCTCTGTATTGACAATGATAACAAAGACGACAATATTCATTGTGTGTAGCATAAACGTATGTGTAGTTAGATTGCCCATATTTCAACTAATGGCATGTACAACCATAGTATATTTAAGCCTTAATTAAGGTCAAGCATACAGAACATACAGGTTTAACCGCTTGGTTATTATTTGATGTCGTTGATTTAAATTCTTCTGGTCCTTAATATTGGATATAATATCATCTATTTTTAAATGAACGACATCCATCAATCACAATTATATACATAAACTTAGTCCGTGATTTTTATCAAGTCTATTTAGTTCGCCTATTTGGTTGTACTAGGTTCATAAGTTGGTTTTCCACCCACGTCACGATGTCCAGCTCGTGATTGGCACTCAAAAGTTTTCCTTCTTCGGCGTTATTGGTTCTATGAGTGATGTGGCCTTCCCATAATAATTTCGATTTGTTAATTTTCTGAGCTATGTCGTTCATTTTAGATTGTCTGCAAATTTTCTCATTTTGAATTATA
Source organism: Eumeta japonica (assembly GCA_005406025.1). Classification (NCBI taxonomy): domain Eukaryota; kingdom Metazoa; phylum Arthropoda; class Insecta; order Lepidoptera; family Psychidae; genus Eumeta; species Eumeta japonica. Next base: position 45,708 of record BGZK01002386.1, on the reverse strand, counting down.
TATCGCGGAGAAACTCAATTCTCCTAGCAACTCAATTAAAATGATAATAAAATTGCACTTCCTAAACAACTGAATTATGTAAAAAATATGGTACTTGTTACAAGTTTAAAAATTGATAAAAACACATCAAAAAACAACAAACAACCCTTGCAAAATTGCTCATTACATCTATATTTTCTTAAACCAGATGGTTTCAGAAATCATTGTTCGCCCAAAAGTAAAGGAAAATGCTTATTGTTTTGAATGTTTTGTTACAATTATTCCATGTCAATTTTAAAAGTTCTGTCAATAAATATCGAATTGTTGATTTATACAATGGTCATCAATTAACAAAACTATTAAAATATAAAATTAAGGTATCAAATTAATAGAAACGGTTAATTTACATAACAAGTACGAAATTTTTTTTTGAAATTTCAAGCTTTACATATAAAAATGCATTTTGTAACGTGTCCAAAGTTAATTGTTGTAACCATTATCTTGAAACAGGCGAAAGGGACACTGTAAACATATATTAGTGCTAACGGAACAAGTCTGTGCACCATTCAAGTTAGCGCCTGTTTTATTTTCTAAGCGCACAGTAACAAGTAAAAACAAATTTATGTATGAAGCTCTGCATATTATCGCATTACTTGAAATAAAATCTATATCACCGCCATATTAATGAAATTCATAAATCAAGCGAACACTTCGGCGACCGCGACAAATCTAAGTCCACTGACACAATAAATAACCGAATGCGTCCGATACGGCGTATTAGTCGTACGTGACAATATTATTGGTCTCGACGATACGTCAACGTTATCGTCGACGTCATAAGTCTCGTTAATTGCAGCCAGATGTCGTCGTTCGGGACAGTCGCTATCGGCTCGGCCCGCTGCCCGGTTAATGTATCGTGATTATTCATGCGCCCCACCGCCACCCCCCCGCCGCCACCTCCTCGCGGCCATTTGTCAAGTTTATCAGGCGTTTCATTTATTAAAGGCGATATAAATTATTACGTTTACATGTGCGGATTTTAGCTCCTCGATCCGACCGTCGACATAGTGCATCCTTCTCGTAAAGAAATGTATGAAAAATATTTCAGTATATAGGTAATAAATTAAATATGTTACCCACATCGACACCGCGATTTATCGTTCGCATGTCGGTGTTGCCTTTGTAACAACATTGTAATGACAATTAGTTAGCTATGTTTATTTTTCAAAATTCTTGCTGTAGGAGTAGTCATTAGATAATTTTGTAAATATGTCCAGTGGTACAATTTGGATGGTGATCCGGCCACTGTTCTGGTTTAAAATACAATGGGCGTCCAGTGGGCGTCGGCGACAAAAGTAACGTATCGGTGTTGCGCCGCGTCCGCTTATTCGTCAGTTTTTATTACCCCGCAGCGGGGAATTTTCCCTTTAAACTTTTGAAGGGAGCTCCCGAACACAAAAGGGCGGCGCGCTCGCGAGCCGGGAATGAAGCAAATGGAGTGCAAATAATTTCAGATTAGACGCGGCCCGGGCCGGCGGCGTCGCCGAGGCCCGTGGACTTTGTTTCTTGTTTCTTCATTGCTTTTTTTTTTTTCGCGCCGGAGGTATGAAGACGCTCCGAGCGATACGAAGTTTTCGTGGTTTCATCAAAGTTAAACAAGGAAGACGCTTTATTAACGTCATCCGGTCATTCCGTTTCAATGGAACCGCATCGAGGTCTGTTCGCGGTTTTGAAAAAAATATGTCAGATAGACGTAAAAGCATGTTGAGCGTGCGCTTTTGAATGTATTGTTAAATTTTCTGAAACAACAATTCCTATCTTTTTTAGGAATTATGAAAAATTCCAGTTTCTGAATAAAAATTGAGCAGTCATTTTGGAACGTTACAAAAGAATTCTTTATGGAAAGTATGTCCATAATAAATTAAAATTATAATTAATTTTCAGCATCATGTTTTGTCACTTTAATTTAAAATATTTACATATCGCATTTGTTTTAATGATCGATAACTTACGATGTCATTTGAGTTCATATTTGCATTCTCAACAGACTATGTACTCGTATATAATTTGTTACAACCTTTAATAAAGAATGTGGACATCACACACACAGTTATGGCTTAGAATGACATCATTACTGAAATTACAATTTACTTATAAATCAGAACTATCGCTGTGATTAAGAGAGGGGAGTAGTTTATATTCATAATTCTGGAGCGAAGATGATTGCCTTACTTTGAAAATAAAACTGTATATTTGTTTATATACCTGCTCGTCTCAGTAATTACAATATTAGTCTTGACTCGCATACATACCAATTTTCTTGGTGATAGGTTAAACGGTATAAAAATAGAAATGTTGCAGCGCCATCTGGCGAGGAGTTGCAACAATGAGGATACCACAAACAAATTCTCCTCAAAAAATACAAATATTTTATTGTTTTATAAGGTTCTCTGAGCTCAAAATATAGGTTTAGTTCGGTCTAAGCTCTTCAAGTTCAAAAATTAGATCCATGCGTATATAATATATACGCATGGATCTAATTTTTGAACTCATCATCATAATATATTATGATATACCAAAAAATCTCAAAAACGGTTGTTCCTGCCGGCCATCCCTAGAATTTTCTGCGATGATACATACGATGTACCTTTCAGGTCTTTGAGTTATAAATAGTGTCTATAAGTTTTTTATCTTAAAAATTTTAATTCGATTATTATTATTCGTTTCCAGTGCGAATAGTCGTAACACACCTGTGTGTATTTTTCACGCGTCTTTCCAATGTCATTATTAAAATCGAGCAAAATACGACAAAAAAACAAGCTTCTTGTATGGGGCTATATTTAATTTTATTTTCATTATTTGTAATTGTAGGGGAAATAGAAATACATACTCCGAGAAAATTTTAATTTATCATGATTCATTAGATACAACCCGCTGACAGACGGACGGACAGAGAGACGGATTTTTCGACAGACAGTGGAGGCTTAGCGATAGGGTTCCATTGACACATTTTGGGCACGGAGCCCTTAAAACCAGAACGATCAATAACTGTCTATAAAAGCGCAAAATAGCATTAATGCTACATTAGCATTAATACTATTTTTCCTTTTCAGTGAGTCCTAATCGTTTGAAACACTAATCCGTATAGACTCTGTCGAGGGAACAATGTAACGCAATTCATCAGTAAATTAAATGGCAATAAATCTAAATTAAAGTTAAATAATATCATAGATATTTTCTTAGAGAGTATAAAACCAAAAAAAAATTAATCGCTGTTCTTATGAAATAAGAAAATAATTTACAAAGGAGCAGCGCAACAGAAATTCCATAATCCGATACTCGCGCTTTTTTTTCCCCAAAAAATTTTTATCTTATTAACTTCATTATTTTTTTTTCTATTAAAACGTGGACTTAAGATCCTGCTATTAGTAATTATATTTTTGAATAGCATTTTCAATGTATTTATTTGGAATTAAAATAAAATTAAACGCGCAAGCATTGAAAATGAGAATATTTTACTATCATTTCGTAATTGAATATTAACGAATAGAAAGGAAAGGAAAAAAAATGCATAGTCATTGTTGTATCAAGTTTTAATTGTATGTTACCGTTTTACCAGTATTACGGAATACAAGATCAGAAACTGCCAGCTTCAGTTTGGTCTTGTCGATCACCAGGCTGCTAGCTCCTTCAGCAGAGAGAGAGATCAAAGTGGCGGATCCCTAACACCAATAAGAAATAATTTAAAGTGTAAGGAAAGAACGGATATTGTGAGCCTATCTGTTGACCGGGTTACCGAAACAGCCCGCGTGGAGCTCGCGCGGCCGGGTGTAATGAGCGTATACAATTTTGACAATAGCGCGAGCTGCGTTAAACATGTAAAAAACATTCAAAAATTTTTAAACGTGCTTGCATCGCAGCTAAAGCCGAACACGTAAATAAAGAAATAAAAATTGGCAAGAGTGTTATGAACACAACTTAGGGTGACATATAGATCTGCATTATTAGTTTAGAATGTAAACATGTAGTTATGAAGAGGTTATCAAAACATTTAATTCTTTAGACACGAAGAGGACTGCTGACCTTCACGGTCTTTCTATTATGATAGTAAACTCCATCATAGATTGCATTGCGCCGCACTAGGCGTTTATCTTTAATAAGCATCTAGGTAGAGTTGTATTATCCGATTTTATGAAAGAAAGGGAAGTAATTTTATTATTTAGAGGCGTTAATGTATCAAATTCCAAGAATAATAAGCCTATATCTATACTACTTCCACTTTACAAAATTTTCGAAAAACTATTGCTAAATCTATGGTTAGTAAATTCTTATACATTATATTTGGGGCGTAAAATAAGTTTCTGGAACTGACACTTACATAAAAATTATTTAAAACTTTATTATTGCATTTTAAAATGGAACTCTAGTGCTTTAGAATTCAGTTTGTTTAATATAACTGTTAGTAGTTTTTAAACTTTTAGCGCTTTTTAAAAATTACGTGTCTTCATCACCATGGATTTAAGTCGTGAATATTTTCGTAGTATGGTTTTTTACGATTTTTAGTGCAAGTTGGATATTTTAGTACTTAATGAAGAACTGGAAGGTCGTTAATGCTATTTCTCTGGAGTCCTCATATCAGTAAGTTGGCAAATAGATTAGCTATGCCACCCATGTAGTAAAAAAAGAAATTTATAAGACGTTGAAACTGTTAGATTAGTTTATTTTTGCTGTTTCCATAGTCTGATGTTGTACGACATCTTGCTCTGGGGACATGCCACAGATTATCATAAAATTTTCGTACTGCAAAAGCAGGCCGTTCACAATTTACAAGACCGGACTTGGTGTATTTCTAAACAATAAGTTTAAAAAATATTGAAATCTTAACTCTGACATCCCAATCCTTATACGAAATTTTCTTATATATATATATATATTTGAATTGTTTGAAAGGAATAGTGACCAACATAAACTGAGTGTCAGAAATAAAAATAAACTGAGTTGCATGTTAGTCACAAATTCATTTAGGGGGCTCTGTGAGCACACATTCAACAGGGTTCCTGCGGGTATAAGAGATTTGCCCTTATGTAAATTTAAGATTATTATTAAAAAATCATTTAGTATAAAAGGATATTACACATTTTTCGAATATTTATAAGGCAAATGTCCTTGGGCATAAGCGGCTCAATTTCTTACCGTATTGTTAATGAACGATGGCATGATGAAATTAGAAGAGCTACCCTTAACTTTCTTGTTCGTTCTTCTTGAGGGCAAACTGCCTTCCGAACGAGCGGTAAAGTGTAAATTTGCAAAAAACTATGACGTATTTCAAGTGTTATTTTATTATATAAAATTAAAATAGAATTTGAATTACCTCACTGCTGAAGTTACAACCTCATTGGGAGGGTTGTAATTCTCTCACTAATTTTCATTTCGGAATGATGGAGTTCGACCTTAAGCGCTGGTGTAGCGCCTGTTGCGGTTTGCTAACGTTCATAATCATTAATGTTATGACGACGTAAGACGCAGTGGCTTAGCGTGCTCGGCGAGGTATGGAGCGTGTGGTGCAATGTGACTTAGGTTACAAACTCTTTGATTCATTTGCCCGTTGTCAGCATCAAGCGTAGTATCTCCCAGTTCGAAGTCAACGCTTTTAACCACTGAACCAAGACGCTCGGAGTGGCTTAGTGGTTACCAGGAGTTATAATATGACCAGCCTGTTTCTTCATATATCATATACCAGACCATTAAGAGGACCGTGGCATTGAACGATGTAAGGATGGAGGTAAGATGTATGCATTGTTGGATTTTTGTGAGGATCTGATTTATTGAAATGTAAATTTATTACCAGCTGATATTATATATAAATTTGCAGAATAATGTGTAGTGTTAAAATTAGTAAAAAAACAGGTACATTTTTTTTTAGATTAAATAGCGTTTCAGCATAGATTTTACGAAGCAAAAAATTTACTTTCGGAAATTATTTTACGAAAGGACTTTACTAAACAAAAAATGTTAGTATAAATTTTATTAACAATAAACTCGCTTTTAGTGAGAAAAATCTATCGCCACGGCTTATCTCCCTTACACGCCATCGTGTGATAAGCAAAATTTAGCTTCAACCGTCGTGAGATATTTCGAAGACAGTATGTGCATTACATTACAAAAATAATATTTTCATAATGATACTGGAAATTTAGGAGGTATGTAAATGATGAGGGTGGTGAAGAGCGGATAATGTTACGTGTGGCGTTTCATAAAGTGGCGCACCGCTCAGCCCGCACTGAGTTTCAGATTTTCACCTTTCGCCTTCTTCAAGAACTGTGCTAAAATGGTAAATCACTCCAACTATTGCACGACAGGTTATCAAAGCAGAGCCTGAGCACCGGAAGGAACGAGAACGCAGCGGTCAGTGAGGCCGTACCGCTTGACAAGGAAGAAAATACCTGACGCAGTCTTCGCCACCACTACTTATAGGAATTTCCAAAAAGATTAGTCAAAGCATAGACTTTCCAAACTTTTATGGATTTAAATTATGAACGATGTTCTTAAACATTGTTTCATAATTACATATTTCATATTTAGTGTTTTAATAGAGCAATGAAAACAATTAACTTTGTTTTTTTTTCTATAATAGTCGAGGGGCAGACGAGCAGGCGAGCTATCAGAGAGTGAACCCTGACGAAGTGGAATTCTCCTGCAGTTTTCACACACTCATTAGCTTGCTTCAATACAATTTACGAGCAGTAGCCATCTCCTGCTGTTTCAAACAGAACAAGAAAAGGTAAAGAGCGTTTCGTTGAGATAAATCATGAACATGAAACAAATGCACTGCCGCGCTGTTACTCATTACGATTTTAAGTGAGGATTATGCGAAAACCAGGGTGCGGATCACTGTGTGTGCGCACGCAGAGTGCGGGCACATAATGAAGAAGATGAACCACGGCCCATTGTATTTTATCGCTTAAAAAAACCTACAGTCTGTAAGTCGAATATTCCGGAAAGCGTATTACAAGAACCACTCCGGATAACGTGGCCCATCATCGTAAATTGATAACGTCTTGTATGATGAAATACAGATTGAACAAAAAAAGATTTTCATTTGGGTCCATATTCAGTGATAAAAATTACAAAGTATGTAAAATGCATATTTTTTTACATGAACTAAAAGTATCAATATTTTCTGTATTAAAATATAATTTATTTTTACACGCTTTTCTGATAATGTCTTCTTGTAAATCAAGACAATCAGTGAAAAATTAAATTCTTATTTAAATTTTTATACAATCAGCATATAAGTGAAAACTACTGTTGCGTTCAAAAAATGATCTTATTATAAATAATGATTAATAGAGACCCTAAACGTGATTCCTGAGAGACAACTAAGGAGACCTTCCGAAATCGTGACATATATTCCTGTCATCGATACTGCTTCGAGTTTTTGGAAAATAATTTTAAAATTATTTTTCCAATTTAAAATAAAGTATTGAAACTCCTGCGCGCCTTTATAACATTTGTGTATCGATTGTACGCTGTTATGTAATTTTAATAGCGTGTTGTAGGATTTTATATACGTTTCTATTTCAATATAGCGATCATGAAATAGTGCCATCTATTAGCTTGAAGTTGCACTTGATCACAGAAATCATAGAGAAATCCGTAGCGCTTTAAAGGCATGCTGTGCTTTGCTCCCCAAATGATAGCGAAACTTGCTCGCGAAGTTTTGTGATATAATATAATCAAGAATCCTGATAATCGGTGTGGTACCAAGGACTTTTAAAGCGAGGGAAAGGAATAAAATGATATTTATCAGAGGTGAATGCGCAGGATTAAATTCAACATTCCTCAAAAAGATGACTCGATTTTAGACAAAGTTGGTTTCGACACTTTTCCACACGGTCCCGAGAGACATTAGTGCGTCCACAGTACTTCCGTACAGCAACAAATTTTACCGATTTTTACATTACATTGAACGTTGACAAATTACGGTTTTAATAACAAAACGAGCCGTAAATATGAAACGAATAGAAAAGGTCTCGTCGCTGTGATTCAACATTGGATATTTTTTTATATAATCTATTTTCCTTTTGTAATTAATCAAAATTTAAAATAATGAAAGTTTTTGATGTGACTGATTTTACGAAAAAAACAGTTTAGAGTTTAACACAACATAAGATTTTTTCTATATACCATATATATTTCATATAGATTATAAATAAAGAATAGTATTGTATGTAACACTATTTATTATGATTCCGCCCGAATATAAGAAATATGTTTTTATTATGTGTAATAACATTAATCTTAATGCGTTAATAATCCATTTGTCCTATAAAATTCTATAACTATAGCATGTACATTAGCAAGCTTATGACCGATTGATCACACAAAAACGATCTCGAAAGGGTAGCGTGCTAATACGTACAGTCGGGGCAATTTGACGTAATTTCAGGTTATAGGTATTTGGATTGCGCTCCCAGCGAGTGTCTTTGAATATCCTTGTGCAGATAACCAAAATATACTAAAATTTTAATTTGAGATTACCGTTCCTCATACACCTCTCCGGACAGCGGTATCGGTCGTGCTCGACTCCCGAGCCGGGCAATCGAACCGATATACTCGATAGTTTAAAACAACGCGAGCGGCCGAAGTTAGAAACCTTGGAGTTGTACGTTAAACAAGCGGAGCGAGAGCTCGCCTGCACATAAATAATTTATGTGGGCCAATCTTCAAAGGATCGCCCCGGACAAGATTCGGCCGGGCCGCTCCTCATTGAAAATTAAATAGTCCGGGGCCCCGCCGACAAATTGGGACAATCCGAAGGGTCCCGGCCGATCCGATGCCATTGATTGAATTAACGAATGAATAAACATTTTATTTGTCCGAGCCGGGCTTCAATCAGTAGGCGGAGTGAATTTGTAAGTCGACGAGCGCCGAGGGGCGGCGCGTCGAGAGCCGGACGCGGAGTGTTTGCCTGACCTGGCGAATTACAGATATACTTGACTGACGGCTCGTGGCGCAGAATCGTGTTTTTGTCTGTCGAGTGGCAATTCCTTTCGCCGCAGAAGTTTTACTATAAACGCTTCAGTGAAAAGCGATTCGGAAGATATCGTTTCCTTATAGACATTATTTTTATACCGCACGTATAAGATTTCGATTTGACAACAGTTGTGATGATGATTCCTATCACCGTCTCGGTCTCGACTCTATCGTGGTTCTATCCTCGAGTCTTGTTTAGATTCTGGTTGTTGTCCCAATAACAATGGCCTTTGTGGTAATAGTTTCGAACCTCATTGTGATTCCGATTCTGAAACCGATTACTGATGCGATAGGGTCCCGCCTGAAATCGATCCCGGTGCCAATGTGAAACTTTGGACGTCCCCAATATTAATTGATTGACCTTTACTAGCCAATGAGACTGTACCCGCCTGCTATCGATGCTACACTACCGTTCTTGCTCATAACTGTTGTCAAATGAAAAATATTTCCTTAGTACGTTTCTTGTGTTAATTGCGTCATAATCGCGTTAATATTTTAATAATTTAAAGTATTTATGTGTAAATAATAAATATTGATTAAATAACAGAAAGAAAAAAACGCGTCCTAATTTACTAAAAGTATTTCTGTTATTATAGATTTCAGTTTTTAGTTAAAAATTTACGAATTTCTGATTTTAAAGAATTTTGATTGCATGTTTATCTAAATATACAACTTAAATATACAACAATTAATAATGTTTGTTGTAAATGTATATACACAATAAGCGATTACAAAGGAATTACAATATCTACTTGATTTGTTACTCAGTCAGCTTTTCGTTTTCCCACTATTGAGATGTGCTCTCCCACAATAGTATTATTTCAGATTATGGAGCTTGGATCTCGAGTTGTTCTCTATAGTTCAGCATAGGTTGGAGGTTGTTAAGGTCGTTATCGTTAATGCGGTGATTATGCCCGAGACCGACAGCTTAAAAGTTTTGCAAAGCACGTCACGACTGATTTAATTTGACGTGAGTTAAAAATTCCTTGTTCAATCCTCACCTTCTCAAAATCGAGTACAGTAGCCGACAGTTTGAAGGTGACCAATGCTCTAAACTTGAACTAAACGGCCATCGGTGTGCTTTTGCTGTAATAACTGATATTGATTTTAAATATTGACAAGATCGTGCTGAGAGAAGACAATATTCCCAACTACATAATGTTTAAACTATACCGATGTTCTTTCACTGGAACTAAAATCTTAATAAATTTATTTTGAAAAAGCTTTTATTCCTCTTCAAGTTATAATGTTAAAATACTTTTTTAGTTCAAATATTTAAAGCTAATGTTGAATCACCTTCTTATGTTTGATGGAGTGGAACTTTTAGATGCATATTTTATTAGACGGACTTTAGATGTGTGGTTCATCTCCTCGTTAAGGAACTGTTCAATCGTTCAAGCCATCGGCTTGGAATGTTGGATACACGTTAACTTTGCATAGAGAAACATGAATTTAAACGTCATGTGATACCGCGACTAAGACGCTTGCAACCGACAATGCTTACCGGAAATCTTTTTGATGATTCAAATTTAATATACATTTTCAGTTTAGATGGTGAAATATCGCAGATAGAAGTTTTTTTCAAGTTACTGTGTTAGGATTTGATCGCACCCACCACTGAGACATACACTTCCACAATATTTTTATTTGAGATTGCGGGGTTAGACTTTACCCCGACGCTCTGGTTCAGTACAGATTTAGAGTTGCTAATGACTGTTGTCACCAACTTAACAACTGTGCGAGACTTATGTGTCCGCGTTTAATGTAGTCCGCGAATCGCCGCGTGAACAACCTCACGCTACGTGTAACCTACATAGCCACACGTAGTCACGGTAACCACAACCACGGAAAGCAAGTTACGCCGTCAGCAAATCGAATCTGATTCGATTTTGTTAAAAACTTGTTCCTTGATTTGTCCATTGTTAGCTTCTTATCCGTGACCTTCCGGTTCGAAGGTGATGCTTTTAACCACTGTTTGTCCAACGCTTTTAACTTAAACATTTTTATTAAATGAGTTTTCGGGCAATTTGTAGACCATTATCGGATTAAAAAGTTTCGAATCAATACTCTGATTAATCGTCAAAAAGTTCATTAGCCGATCGACAACCCGCCTACAGCATCGGGATCATAATGGTCGTTAAAAACTTTAGGACATAAATGCGAAACCTTGAATGAGTCATCCATTCTTCTGACAAGGCTTTCGGTTAGTAATTGAGACAAATAACCCGTCATATATAGAATCTTGAATATGCTATTTACTGTTTTAAGAATTTTATGAAACAAAAAATTACATACAAAAATTTTCAGAGAATATTTTGTTCCATTATAAAATAATACAATACGATAGATGTCGGCACGATAAACAGGCTTGTTACGAAGGTGTTCATGTACGTGTTACCTTCACTCCCACCGTAATTTAAATGTTACACGCACAGCTCTGTTATCAGCGTATGAATCGGCGTACGCGCCCACCAATCAACCTGCTCTGACAGCCGTCTTATATACACCGCCAACCCGTTTCCAACTTTATCGGCCAATCACAGCAAGGAGAACGAGAGAAGAGAGACTTTGGTAGCGAAAATGGACGCCGGCGTGATTTCTTCCTTTCCCAGGGTCATCTGCCTTGAAGGCTATACCGCCACGGCTAACACAATAACGTAATAGAAATGGAGGCTTCGTGGACTCGACGTGGAGGCGACTTGTAGTATGAAAATGTGTGTATTCTTTCAACTTTGTAAAATGCATCGAATCCATACATTATATCGACAACATTTATTTTCAGTTGCCAATTTTCATTCACATTCGTTTTAATCAATAATGATTAATTTATTAATTAATCAGATCCTTATGGATTATCTTATCTTAACAACCAGATCCATAAGGATCTGGTTGCTAAGATTTAACTCTAACATTTTGTTTTCACGACTGTTTTATTTTTACTCTTAACTATTAGTTCTAAATACAATTATTAAAATTAAAAAGATATTGTATAACATATCGAATACGGAATGATTTGGTTTTTGTTTCGCTTTGATTATAAATCAAAATAACAAAAATGATTTTAAAGTTAATTTGAATCTGAGTCGATATTATATTATTGCAAAGTACATCCATAACCTAAATATGTTAATGTACAAAATAATTTTCCAAAAAAAAATTTTTCGAGAATAGTATTTTTTATCTTCAAAATGTAAATATCCCTAAGCCCTCGCCGCAACGGGTTATGTATATTTACAAGGTGAATTCGATAAATTGGAGTATTAAAAAGTTTTTGAATTTCCGTGTTGCTGAGTCAACACCTTCTGCTGTTCTGTGATTTTATTTGTCACCCTATCTTAAGACTTAAATCCCCGATTAGGTTATTACGTAAAAATATAAGTAACGCAATTAGACACAAGTGTAACAAAAAGTAACACAATTGGAACAACTATAACAAAAAGTAGCTCAATTGGACTGCAATGCAATGAACGTTTTACCACATGAAATTACAATAGGTTCCCTTCAAAATAACATTCTAAAACACTCAACTAATTGAGGCTAATTTTCCTTCATGTTACAACTCGAATGCAACATTAACCGAATGAATGGTAAAGTAGCTAAGTATTAAAATGTGAATTTTTAAAGTAATGTGACGTATTATAAGTGTTGTTCATGGTTTATGATGTTAAGTTATATTTGAATTTGAAGAATGGCATACGAAACTCTCTCGATTATATCGAAAATTGACAATAAAAAAAAATTATTATATTATATGTGCCTTTCTCGATAGGTACTCAATTTTTACATTTTTTCAAGTTTTTGCTCAGAGAATATTGAATTTTTCGAAAATTCCAGAAAATTGAAAAGCTTCTTTAAAATTTTCATTTATTTTTCAGAAGAATTTGAGTTATTGCCAAAAAACGGAGGCGCCTTTTTCTTTTGTAACAATAGCGAAATTCGTTTGCGAAACAAAAAAATACGTCTTTCACAGGATTGCATGACAAATTGTATGTTCTTATTTTTAAAAGACCTTTAACTATTTTTCGCAGAAAACTTACTTCTCTGCTAGACTAATAATGACCTCAAAAATAGTATTATGTCATCAGTTTGTGGAAACAGCGAAAATAGATTAATTTTATGGTTCGGATATTCGACAATTTACATATAATATGGGCAGTTTTCCTTCTTGTTAAAACTAGACATTAATTGATTTTTTTATAGAAAAGCAGTTATTTCAAACGTTATAATAATGTTATGAAAGGAAAATGAAAACATATTTTTAATATTAAGTTTTTAGGAATGAAGTAGGCCTAAAGAAGCTACTTACTACTAAATATAATATAATTTATTGAATAGATTTACCTAAAATTTTTTATAGAGTGATTTGTTTATTTCACCGAAATCTCGTGACCTATATTATCGCAGTCTCGTCTAGCAGTTCATCTATTTGCTAAGAAATTAATATGTAATGGTTTGTCTGTGAGTGCTTGAAAGCGTTTTAGACGTAAATTTTAGATATTGTCGCTTGAAAACTGTAAAATATTCAGTATTTATCTCCAAATGTAACTTGTTTTGAAGTCCACAGTTCAGGGTTTGTTAAATAAAAATTTTGAAATTATTTCGACTGTATTTCGAGGTGTTTTATATTTTTAAAACTATTAAGTAAATAAAAATAGTTCACGTTATAATTATTGCATTTACTTTTCATTCTCGTGAAACCACAGTGTAATTAAATATAGAATTTGAGGTTAATTTAGCAATTTCTGGGAAAAATATGAAATTTCATGGAGTTAGACAAAAGAATACATATTTAAATTGTCTTATTGCGGTGACTAATAATATAATAATAGTGTAAAAGAAATTTTTACTTGGGTACTTGTAAATTTCATATTAAAAATAATAATGCTCATGATTTGAAGATATTTATAATAGCATGGCAACGCTGAAACCTGGATTTTTATTTAAGGATTCACTTAATTAACATACCTAAATATCGATAGTACCCGGCTTATTAATATTCTCATTTAGTGAATTAATAAATTAAAATTGTTTTTGTGGAGCATGGAACTATTTTTAAAATTCTGATAGTCGTATACCATAAATAAATGTAATTGTCAAATATGAGTTCGGGGAAAATTTTTTTCGTATTTATACACAAATTTAAGATAATTTTTCATAATGTTCTATTTACATTTAACTATAATATATATATATATGTCATATACTATACTAAATGTCAACAAGTTGTTTTATTCAACAACTTGTTGACATTTAGTAGGTAGTAACATAATCTCATTGCTCAGTCCCATCATACACGTAGTATTAACTTGTTGCGTGTTAATACGAGTTTTGCTATCGTCTGTGGAGCTTGTTTGCCTTTGGACCATGATATTTTTTGCATGTTCTTGTTGTAGATAATCAATTTTACATGACCAGTGATTAATTTTTTCATAAGCGGTTCGGATTCATTACGTTTCTAAAGAAAATCGCAAATGAGTACCCGATTGATAAGATTTCTTTCAGTGAGCTCATGTGGGACCTGGGTATCGAGTTTTTTTGTATATCTAGCTTTTTTAAAATAGGTCTAAACTAATTTGTGGTCAATGTTAAGTTCTTCAGCTACATTGTAACGACTGATACACCGATCACACTCTACTTTTTCCAAAATGACATCAACTTTATAAGTAACCCGTCAACCAGAGCGAGGTTCATCTTTGATATCAAAATTACCGAACTGTAAAAAAATTTAACCAGATTTATGCTATTCTTACCGACACTGCATTAGGTCTACAAACGTAAAAATTGTTTTTCATGGCTTGTGTATCATTTTTCTCTTTTTTGTATGTATTAAAAATTAAATATGTATCGAATTTTTACGTTAGATTAATTCATTTTGGTGGGCAGAAAACCAATAAAAAATGCTGGGACACCGTTTTTACTTCTAATTTTCCTTTTTTTTAAATATCGTCTATACTATAGTGTTAAAACAATCTAGATACAAACAGCACAATCAAAGAGATTTCACTGCAACTTTTTATTTATAAAATACGAAAGAAATTTTCTCTATTAACTTGCTACATGAACTACACAATCGTTTAACGTTCACATCTTAGGCACTTGTTCGGTTTAGAATAAAATTTATGTTTTATTTAGAGTAACGTGAAATTAAAAAGCTAATAAACGAGATTGAAAATATGTAGAAATAAAGAAGTTAGCGTACAATACTTATAGCGTACAAAACGTCTACCGTAGGACTTCTTTAACGGTTTTGTGCCCTGTATAAACTTACATGCAGGCATCGCTTTAATTGACTAAATTTTCTTTAACATTTACGTTTTACACTCAAAGGTTGATAGCGTTAATCGCTTTTTGATAGTCCTCAATCTCACCAACTGCGTTGAAAACGGTCTGATGTTAGAAAAATACATAATTGTGTCCAGGTATATAGCGTTCTAAGCCGATGGGACCTAGCATAAACTAAAACTATATGTACGCTCTCTGAGTCTAAATTATACGTCTAAGCAATTACGTTTGAACGGGTAACGTTTCAAAGTAATTAAATCCAGACCGATTTGTCTTAGTCTTGAAAACGTACACTGTTTTGGTAGGTGTAATAACCGTTAATTTAACGTAAGAATTCATATTTGAAATTGAAATTGGAGGAAAATGTTTTTTTAGGAAAATAATTTTCTTATTATTTAAAGTATTTAAATTCTCTTGATAATACAATTAAAAATCAATAAATCAATAGAACCAATGGGAATCGAAAACATTCACAGATAACGTATTTATTTATCATGTCCTTTGAATAATAAATGTATATCTACTAGATCTTAAAAACAAATGGTGATGTGCTATTTTTTTCTTATATTTTATTTATATTTAGTTATAAACATCTAAAATTCCGATGTGTTTGAATCCGGAGAGATTTATAGAAGCATACGTATACAGTGGCCCAATTCCGCCGGCTGGAGTGTGACCGCGCTGTAGTTTGCGGCGGGGCTAATAGCGCCGGCGAACCCTTGACTCGCGTGTCAGCCAATTAGGCCCCGGAGAGGTCGGCTTGTCAATCACTTAACATACACACGCCGCCGGCGCAAGAGCTATCTTATAAGTCCGGGGCTTTCGCACCGCCTCGTTACTGTTTCGGCGGGTCACGGAAAAGGTTGCCGCGCGCACGTAACGTATTCGTGTGTGGCGTTATGTATGGAGCGACTGTTCCCGCGCACGGGAACGCCATTAGCACGTCCTCATAACGATTTCAAATTAAGATAATGCACGTAACGCCCCACTGCAGGGTTGGAGGTCAACTCTGAGATGGTTTTCGGTCGCGGTCCCCGCGCCGGCCTAATGCTTGTTGAGAACTTCGTATGTTCTCAGACAATCTGTTGAATCTTCTGCATCGTTTGAATCTCATTATCATTGATGATTAAATGTCTGAGTTACGAACGCATCGACTTGCCTGCAAAAATAAGCGGGCTTGGACTCTTAAATCATTTAATTATTGTGAGCGAAAGTTTTAAATCGTTTTGTTATTTACAAGACAGTAACCGTTCAATGTTATCGTTATTATATTTCACGTAAACGTACATATTTGAGTAAAACGTTGATTGATGATTTAATGAGATGATTCAAAATATTGATGATGAATTGTATCATCAGTATAGTCAATCATAACTTAATACTACAAATTGAACACGTTGTAAAATGTATCACGAATTTTCAAGATTTTACCAGGAAAATTTATCGGAGATAATTTTTATGCTAATAATAATTCATGAAATAAGTAATCAGAGATCTTTCAGAAGATATATATTTGTAAATCTGAATGATAAAGATGAAATTTAAAATGAACCTATCATGATATATGATAAAATTGATGTTTCCTTGATTGCTTGTTTATCGAAAAATGGGAACTGACCACATTAATCTGTAAAAAACATGTGATAAAGTCAAAGGCATAAGAAAATTTATTGTGAAAGTGGCGAAAATTTGAGTTACCGGCAAAGTATCAAGAAAAAAAAAACAACGAACATTAGTAAACAAAGAAAGAGGGTTGCATTATCTTTAGCCCCGACAGTCTCATCATAGCGGAATTATAAAAGTCAATCCCATGCAATAGTAAACATTTCTTATTATCGCGATAGTATTTTTCACAATTCCTTCATCAATTAAGAAGTCTTTCAGCTACGACATGTCGATACGACGTTGATACATATTTTTTCCGATTTTGTAATTAAAAGGACGATGGAAATATAATTTAAAATGGAATAATGATATAAAATCACGCATCATAGAAACAACATGGAGTCTATACATTAAACTACATCGTTATAAAGGATAGAGACGCAGGCTAGAATAAAAAGTATTATGTAAGGAGTGCGTTGGTTTAGAACTTAAATAATGTCTTTAAATACATTTTAATGGAGTTATAGGATCTAATTTTTGGTATTAAAAATTCCTCTTGTTTCAGCTATCGGTCGTTCAAAATGAGACGCAAATTACTTTATAGATTTTTTAGACGCAAGATTTGTTTTTTGTTGCCATGAAAATTTAAATATTTTCATAAAATTGGAAAGATACTGTTTTCATCCCGATTTTCGATAGTCAAGTTTTAACGAAATGTCTTAGGGTCCTAGTAATATATTTCGAACATTTTCCGAGTGACGTCTGTATATCTTTACAGGAGCGTGCGCGCGCTTGTGTGCGTGCGTTTGTGTATCTAGACCTTTCATAAATTTTGAATTGACATATCGATCGAAACGCTGTTTGCAACATTCAAAAGGGGTCCACTCAACTTAAACTTTCTGAAACTTCTAACTAGTTTCGCTCGATATATTTTGAATAATATTAAAAACAAATTTTGAGATTTTTTTTCTATTGCAATATCTTTTAAACCATTCTACCGAACGATATCAAAATCTAATTAGTTGTTTTACCCAAAAAATTGCATCGACTGCCGTAAAACTGAAAAAAAATGATTTTTTCATGAGATTTCATTCGAGAAAATTTGTTTAAAAAGGGTTATTTAAAGTATTTTATAAATAATCTAAATAACCCTTTTTAAATATTTTACTATTCTAATGATAAATTCCAAAATCCATCCAGCAACAATTTATATTGATTTTTATGGAGATATTACCTTGATGTCTTGAGGATACTATCTTTTTAAGATGATATAACTTTGAAGAGAAATCTTGAGAATGAGTCTGTCCATCACATATTGATTAACATTTAGTTCTGTTATGAAATCAATAACCAGATACATCATAAAGTTGTTAAAATAAAACTCAAATCCAGGATATTAGGACATTGTAAAAGGTTTGCTCAAGTGATATAACATTCCTGGTACTCAGGATATTTAATCAAGCGGGCGGTAGTGATATAGACTATGTTCATTTGTTTACTTCTCAGCTATATCGAATAAGTGCTTAGTCTTCAGTATGATACTAATTACTCCAATTCTTTTCCTTTTTATTCCTCTCCGAATCCACGCCACTCTTTCTAAGTCCATCTCGTCTATTTCTCTCCATTTGTTTCGCGAATTGAAAAACATTTATTATTTGAACTTCAAACAATAGCACTAATTACGCGCAATCCAGTGCGGAGATCGGACGGTTCGCATGGGAACTCTTAAATCATCCCCCCCTTCAAGTAAAAAAAATGCAATGAGCTTAAGTATTTTTGTTTTGTTCATGGACCCCGTAGTAACTGGCGTAGTATAAGACCCTATGACCTATCTGTAAGTGGACATCATACAATGCGAGTGATGTGACACGATCACACCACATCCGTTGACACGGCTTTCAATTTATGATTTCATTTATTTACAAGTAATTATATGTTAATTATTTACGTCTATATACGCGTAACCACGCTGTCAGGGTGTATTCACGTGCTAAAACCATTTAAAAAGACAGACAACTATTTGAAAAGACTAGACATGCGACTAAAAATAAAAAAAATTGACTTAAAATTTTAATAATTGGAAAAAAATGCGAGTGTAAAAATATTAGTTGACGGACTCCTCGTAGGTTTGAGAGGCTGCCAGAAGATGTCGGCCACCAGTGGGCTGCAGCGGCTTGGCCAGCACTCTTCCAGGGCCGATCTGCTCTGGTGCCTTATCGTCATCTGAAAGTATGAGTTATGTGAGGAACCAATTGTGCTCATACCATTGTCTGCCATTCTTGATTCAATTCGTGTTAGAAAACGAGCCGCACGGATAAACCATCGCATAAACTTTTCACACTTGACGATATTTATAATTACTGCATTGCGATTAATTTCGCTTTGGAGAGCTTAACTCCCTCTTCTCTCACTTCATTTCGCAGAACCGTTACCGATTTATAACCAAAGGTATACTTTGTCGATTATAACCAAATTAGTACATCTATCAAAGCATTACAGAAATCTTCGAAGCTTTTCCCATATAACAGAACGTCATCCACGTACCCTACGGCATTCTTATATTTAATTCCATCCCGACTTAATACCGAACGTGAGAACGTTGAAGTGATTCCGAAGAGGTAACAAATGCGGTCTTCACTCTGTCTTTTTCCTTTGCTACCGTTTATCAGTACCCCGATAACAATTGAAACTAGCAAAATATGTAGTTTTCCTTAAATAAATTTTAAATATTCAATCCTGAATATGAATTGAATATTTAAATGAATCTGAAATAATCTTCTTGTTTAAGTTTTTAAAATGTTCACAACATCTCCATGTGTCATCTAGCTTTCTCGCTAATGCATCTGAAGTACCATTAAGATTATTGGAAAGTCTAATAACCTCATTGTCGAAGGTTTGTTGTATCTGTTTTTTTATAATTTTGCGCTCTCCTATAGACATTCGGTATGGAAGCTTATGAACAGGTATGTGTTTTGATTTTCACCTCAAAATTTGAATATTTTCCCATTTACCAATTCTCAAATATGAAACGATCAAAATATTCCATCAACATCCCTTGTAGTTTCTCTTGCTGACTGACGGACAAATCTTTATTTACATTCAAATCACCTACATTTCACTATTTCTCTGGCTCAGAAATCAGGATCATATTATATACTGACAGGTACTTTTTATTCTTATCAAAGCACTCTTCACGAATGCCGCCACGGCTAACACTGACTTCTGCGCCGTGCGCGCCGGCGTGTGAGAAAAAAAACGGCGCACACTATCCTTTCTCACTAAAAATAACTTTATTCTCATTATAATATAACATAACCGTATTTTGCCTCATAAATTCGTCTCCAAAATTAGATCTGAATACAAAGTTTCTACAACATGAAACGTGTGCCTAAACTAGTTTCATTTACACAGAACTCTATTGATGTATGCCGGATAAATATTAAAATTGCTACATTTGCCCCTTTTAATACCACACGGGAGTTTAAAATTTCAAAATTGAATTCATATGAAATTTGGACACAGAACAGATAATTTATATTTCAATACCTTCGACCTAATATTGCAATCGTGATCGGGAGCGAGATCGATATTAAAATCTAAAATAAAAAACATATATATTCATAATAATAATAATAAATATAATAATATAATAATTAGTGATCGCTAATTATTGTTTAAATATCTAACATTCTTAACAATTATTACAACACAAAAACATAATTATTATGCCCGGGAGTTCAAAATATTTGATATTTGTAAGAGCGGGTCGCGTGCCGCCGCGGCTGCCGTGACAGCTACTCTGAAATAATTTTCGTTCGCCGTTATTTCATACATGAAATGACAGGAGTATAGTTAATTATATGGATAGGGGCATTTAAAGTAACATAACTTTAATGAACTGCGAGGCAGCGTGTTATTTTCTTGGTTTTGACCGATTAAATAATAAATAGTCTGTAGAAGCAAAAATTCTTTATAAATTGATATTGTCAGCCGAATTTAGTGTATTATATTACAAATGTCAAAGGGTGTTCTTTTTATTTCCCCATGTTTTCCATTATGAAGGAAATGATTTAATTTTTTTAAAGGGATACTAGCTAAAAATGTAATATTTGCATTTATGTTAATCGAACGCAAATATTTCTTTTATAAATATTACTAATATATTCAAAAAATGAGGAAGAAGACTTTTTTGTAGTTTGGGCGTTATGATCATAATTAATTTTAAACAAATTATTTATCGACATTCTACAATAGTTTGAAAGTGTTTGAAAACTATCACATTTAACGAAGATATTCGATGAATTTTAATTATATTATAAAAACTCTAAAACGCTCTGCAAGTTGTGAACAAAATTTATTCGATTCATTGGTGTAAAGAAGTCTCATTTTATTCGAAAAGTTTAAGAGCGAAAAATAAATTTCACTTTGATCGACTTGTACCAGATAAAGTGAGTGTCATCCTTACTATACACTTAAATTTTTTGAATTATGTAACAAGACAGAAAAGCAATTTCAATACTAGAAATAAAAAAAGAATGGCCGTCACGGGACGCCTGGCAGATGTGAAACATCTAAGTTAATATTAGGTTACATAATGAATAAAAATTTAAAACTAAAGATAAAATAAAATGAGTGCTTGTACTTATGTACGCGCTTGAGAAGTTATACTTTGGCATTATCATTAAAAAATAGTTTTTTATCGAATACAAATAATTAACTACAATAATTAATTAACTACATTAATTAATTTAATAATAAATTTAAAAATTAAATTTAAGTTTATTCGTTTTTTAAATATTTATTATTTTCTTAATTTAATATTCACTTTTCATTTTTATCAATAAGTTTTCATTAAGTTTGTTCATTTATTTTTATAAATATTTATTATTTATTCAATTTAATAATAAATATTAAAAATAATATTTTGATTTGGTGTTCGATTTTAATTTTTATCACAATTATTTTTAATAAAATTTATTTTTTTATTTTGTAAATATTAAATAACCAATAATAAATAATTAATATTAATTATTTAATAATATTTAGTATTAATTATATTAAATAATAATATTGTAATTTATATAAATAAATAAGACATTCAGATAGGTAACCTCAATTATATTAGAGAACTTAAAAAAGTAGGTATGTAATCACAATTTTTTTCACTAATATTTACGAATAGTTATTTAAAATATTCAACTTAAATCACTACTGATTATAATTTATTATATTAGCACATATATAATTCGCCCTTGTAGGAAATTAAAACACGTGTAGTAAATGTAGAAACTAGAAACATGTGGACAAAAATTATAAATATGAATACAGTGATCAGAGGCGACGAGCATGCCAACATGCGCGACTAATAGAGGTTTCATTTCTGTTTTGTTGGTAGCTTGATGAGCGGTTTAGCGGGCAGCTTCAACCTGTTAATTTTGTGTTACACTGATGCGCGCGCATCTTAAAATTTCACTCTCATCATTTTTCATAACGCGCCTAAAGAAGTAAAACTTCAATAAAAAAATATATAATTTCATTAATAAAATCGTTTTAATTATCATAATTATAATGTATATGTATACATATGTTTGAATAGAATATAAAATATGTTTTAAAATGGAGTTACGGGACACTATTTGACGTAACTTCTGTGAATTCTGTAATTATAAGTTGTGGACACCTATTAAACGTTTCACTGCAGCCTGCGCTTTGACCATCATTGACTTTTTGTTTCTATTTGGTCACTTGATAGTCAATGTCATTCATATTTCGATTTGATAATGTTATAACTGATTTGAAATCTTAAAATGTTTTAAAAACGATTATATTGTATATAAATACGAATTATCAGCAATACGACGCGTGTATACAATACAAGACTCTTTTTATATAATACGTTAGTCTACTACTTAAGGCTTAAGAGTTCCGGTGGCACATTCCTTCCTCTTCTCGTTTGATCAATCCGATCAACGTACTGGTGGCTCCTCTGGGTTCGCGAGTGTCTGTGGGCGGCGGTGACCATTTACTCTCCGATGACTCGCTTCCTTGTTGGTTCCTCAACTATGTTACAAATTAAGACTGTACGTGCGTATGTTCAATAAATCTTTGAGGATATTAAAAATTTACTCTTATAACAATTCAAAATTTTTGTTATGCAAATATTTTATAGAATTTGGTATGAAAAGATTAATTCTTAAATTTTGTCGCCCATTGTTTTTGAAGAATAACTCGCTTAAAAATAGGCAGAAAGTCTATGAAATACTGTAAATTTTTAAATTAATGTAACGTGTTTCAAGTGTTTTAACTATGAAATAAACATTTTGAATACAAAAAGTAGTTACGAGAGGGATAAACATTTAGATACTGATCAAAAGACGATCTTGGCCTTGGTCTTAAAAAAATCTATGATTTAGTGTCTCCAAAATACAGTGAATTCCAAAATACAGTGTTCATAAGTTTTTGAACTTGTCAGGTTCAGGTTGACCTTGCAGGCTAAAGTTGAAACTTCTTACTTTTTTCGAGTTCAAAGCGTTTAAAAATATAAGTAACATAAATTATTTAGTTCTTCGAGTTTAAATATCGATTTTAGTACTTTTTCGAGCTCTCCATACTAAAAATGTAGTCGTAATACCTTTTAAACTCATCTAGTTTGATATTGAAAACAATAAATTTTGATACTGAACGAACCATAATAATGAAACTTCGATACATAATTTTCGAACTGTCTATCTATATATGAATATAAAAAATCGGGGTTTGACTGTATCGTAGACACAGCCCTGTATTTTACGTGTGTGTGAGTAATGGATAATATTTTTGTTGAGCGAATTATTTGTATACTCATAATAATTTTTGAATACCAAGAAGTCCTTCCGATTCCGTGTAGGTAGTTATAAACGTAGTAGTGAAACGTGCACTAACTCCTGCTGTATTTGTCGTCAGTAATCGGTGTTTGCACATAATCGATGTCTATACTGACCAGCGTTGATATAGAAGCGAATGCATCATCCAGTTGCATAGCCTCGGTCTCCCCAGCCGTAAATGTACTGGCGCCGTCGTTGATCTGCTGGGACGCCTTCATTATTTTACAACCCCGGAACTCACGTAGTATTTAATGGGTATCCCTGAATCGGTCTGGAGAAACCATTTCCAGCTGTACACAAACTCTATATTTTGATTTGGTCTTTTTAAGATTATAGGTTGATACTGCAATATTTATTTAATTTTTTTAATTTAACTTTATAGATATGTAGCTGCAGCATCAAAATGTTTCGTTGTTATCGGTTTTCTGAATTGCCTCCCAGTATCTTTAAAGCTCCCAGTAGCTTTAAAAACGTATTCACGTTAAAAAAACTACTTTTCATTTTTCAACCACGATTATTATCGAACACTTTATTGGATTTCGATTCGCTTTACGGTATTCGGCGCAGAATAGATTTTGGAATTAATTGACAGAGCAGTTTAGAAGATGTTGGAAAAAAAAAACCATTTTTTTGGAAGTCATCTAAAATTAATTTCAAATGCTCGAGAAATTTAAATTGAGCAAACCTCAAACGCCGTAAGTAGAACCTCACTCGGTGAGTTCTTTCTCAAGTAAAAGGAAGTTGAAATACATATACATACAGACACACACACAGCCTACACTTCAACACATAAATACATCGTCTCGCACTCTTGCACGCTCTCAAATACATACAAAAACAAATTTGGTAACAGTCATAATGTTCTTAAAACTACAAAGTGTTTAGATTTGATGAATACCAGTTCTTAGGAAATGGGATTGTAAACAATAACTCAACGAATTTGAGACAAAAAATTTTCAATTTACGATAATTTATTGAAGCGGATAAATACTTTGGGAATTAGTTATGCAAATTCAGTTGGTTTTTAAGAATCTTTTAATATTGCCTTTAACCATGAATCAAAATAAGAAGAAAAAAGTCCATACAACAAATTTTGTGAGACCGTATTAAAGGAGGACAAAATTTTCATCATTCGAAGCTGAAAAATTTGTATGAACCAATTGATGGATGTCAGTAAAGCAGGACAATTAAAGGGTTATAATACCAAGTGGTGATCTGTGGTCTCTGCTTACCCTTTTTGGGAAATTGGGATTGTTTTCTGTATAGATTTTGTACTAAATTACTTAGAAATAAGTTTCACACTTCAATATTAAAATTCTAATATTATTGCTATTCAATAATCCCTTTGTGCTCTGTAGAATTAATTGAATATTTCATATTTCGCAGGTGTAAGCAACTTATTTCAAATTTTAGGCAAAATCGCGAATGTCATATTTGGATCTCGGGCTTAAATTCATAGATAATGATAATTTTCAATTTAAAATTGTAGTGCACTAAGCATGGAAAACGAGATCTATAGCTAAGATTTCTAAGCATGTTTGATAAACAAAACTATGAATTTCTTAGCGTAGCACGGATCAAAAGATATACGGAATCTTAGCCACATTTTATGTGAAGAATTCGACCAAATTAAAATAAACCAGATATCTTTGGACTTAAAATACAAGTTTGTATTTGGACTTAAAATACAACGTATCGTATTACTTTAGTATGTCTGGGTACAAAAATTTTAATTTTATTTTTTGAATTTTTCGTAGAAACTGGTATTAACCAGTAAATAAATTATACTTAAAAAAAATATGAGTGTCAAATATTACTTTTGGCGAAACTGTTAGTTCAAAGGTGCGAAACTGTTAGTTGCACTGTGCTAGCAATATACATACTCTAATACCACTTACAGAAAATTTCAGAGGGGAACTATTCCAAATTCTTAGCACAAAAATAGAGGCGGTAAACCTAGCCAATATATTTATAATAATTACCTTAAGCCACGTGTAAAAACTAGATGTTCTATAAAATTCACTTATCCAATCAATGAAAACAATAATAGTACCATGGTAATACTTGTCTGTTTCTCACAAGTTTAGACAGAGACCACACCTTTTTACTGTGTTTTTTCAT
This sequence comes from Eumeta japonica, assembly GCA_005406025.1. Lineage (NCBI taxonomy): Eukaryota > Metazoa > Arthropoda > Insecta > Lepidoptera > Psychidae > Eumeta > Eumeta japonica. Next base: position 19,822 of record BGZK01002386.1, on the reverse strand, counting down.
GTGACAAGACTTTTGCATATCTTTCTCATTTCACTGACATTCATCAATCTGTTCATACAAGCTCTTCGGTTTCGGGTGCTTAAAATTTGGCCCTTCTTTAATATGTTACCAATTCGGCTTTTCCTACATATATCTATATAGCAAATGCATGTATTCGCTATATAGATCTATGCAGTCAGCAATTTCGTTCGTACTTACCAGATGACCAAACTGGATTTCCAAATATCCAATTTTGACTACAAAACATAAATGTATGAACCAGAAATCCATTATGTATAGCCAAACTCGCTTGTCGTAAAACACTTTCACTGTACCTAACAACAAGCGAGGCCTTATTCCATTTATATTCAGTATGTAAATGCGGATAATGCGGGAAGTTGTTTCTACCACGTCGACTATCATCTGTAAATAATCTATCCAAGTAAACACACTCTTTCATTTCTTCCACTCCCTCACCTCTTATACATGTCTGCATTTCTGTAACGCTTCAGCTTTTTTCAAACATCATGACCTTCCTTTATATTTTTATACCTCTTTTATTACCAGAATCATTCATTTTAGTTACCATCGCCTGCAACTCGTACGCTGACGGCGCAAGGATTACTTGATCGTCGTTGTACAGGAGACATTTGGCAGACAGCTCATCGATTCCAGTCCGCACTCACACTCCTTCAGATCATACAGACACGTATCCATGGACAGGTTAAATAGATATGATGACGCTATACATCACATATATTTTTTTAATTCGTTGATATCTGTTGCATTTACGGAAAGTTGTTCTAAAATAAAATAAAAAAAGCTGGGACATATCGTATGTTATTTATCTAAAACAAAAAAAAATAACGGTTTTGTTGACTTAGTAAGTCTCATACTACTGTTTGAAGCGATATAAATCATCAATTTTTCAATCACATTTAATAATGTAGTGCTGCTTGAACTGATGCTTGTCTAATTATACGTAATTTGTATAAATAATTTCGTTATTTCTTGGATATTCCTGAATATCCCTTATATAATTAACGAGAACAAAATTTTTGCCTATCATGATTTTTGTGGTTTGAATGCATTTTTATGAGTGATTGATCCCAAATCAATCACTCATAAAAATGCAAAAATGTAAAAGCAAAAATCCCGCTTTTACATTTCCATGTGTCTTTGACACTAAAAATGAAAATTGTGCGTATAAATTTAACAAATGCATAATAATTTAATTAAGAAATAACTATTCCATTATTTTTTGATTTTAATTATTGATTGTTAGTCAAATTGTAATATTTATTATGGTTTGACATTACGTGTTTCTGTTAATAATATCAATGGTCGAAGTGAAGTGAAGTGATTATGTCTTACTTTGCCATCGGTTTTGGCAGAGGTCAAAAGGTTCATGGTCAATTTTCTGGACGCATTTCAATACATTCTAAATATCGGTAAGAATGAGTCAAATGGCTCATGCTGCAACAATTACACACGGGTGGAGACAAACAATCATGCGACAGTTTTATCGATAATTATAAAAATTGCACCCCAATGATTTCGTATATATTCTAGCAACGCTCAACATCGTATCATTCGGTCCGAGCGTCCGTCTTTATATCACACCCGACTCTATATAACGTATCCGAAGTTCTTGTGAAGGAGCGCCCTACACCGAGATTAATTCGGAGCGAGCCACGTCTAAGTGTCTATTGATTGTATTCCGTTAATAAATGTAGCCGAAAAGCAATTTGGGATTCGGAGGGCGCAGGGCTCGGGAACCTACTTAAGATTTTTCGTTTAGATTGTATCACAAAGCTTCTTTTGTGGAGACTTTTATATATAGAATAGATGTATATGAAAATGTGTGTCAGCGTCCAATAACGATGTTCGAGCGATGGAACCGGTGATGTTAGGATGTTACTAATCAAAAGTGCGTAATGAAAATAAAAGTTTTCACCCACGAAGAATTCTGTGTGTGGTTGTGTGAGTGGTACGTATACAAAAAAGGATGATACTAAGATACGTTAACAAATGTTAAGATATATTTTACATTCTTTTATATTTTTTCGTAACTTATTTTGGCATTGCGAACAAAATTTAAATCGCAATGCTACATATTAGGTACCTCAGCTTTATCAATCCGTCAATTAATCATTGGATTCATATTAGCCTAGCATTCAACGATATTTCTATTTCGTGTAAGTTTATCTAAAAAAGTAAAATTTAGTAATAAAACTTTAGTACATTGCGCATTTCATAGGTTATTATATAACACTTAAAATATGTCATATTTTTTTCGAATTCGCATTTTCCATTCCTTCAGAAGCTCAGAGTAAGGATAGCATAGAAGAAGCCATAAAATAGCAACACTCTCATTTCTACTGGGATTTTTTATGATGTTTGTAGAGTAACAAAAGGAATAATAGTATGACGAATACGCTCCTGGTCAAGGTCGTACACTTTTCATGTGTTTATAAAAAAGTCTAATTATGTGCCTTATCAAAATTTTCATCTACAATTTTGTTTTTATCATGAATTAGTATTAATATGTTTAAACGCTTTAGAACGTATTTCTTTACCAGTAAAAAATGAAATATCAATGTAAACAAGGTTTACATAAATTAATTTTCTGTCTGTTTGTTCGAGTGAATCTCCGAAATAGAGAACGGATCGTTCGTTGCTCTGACAGATTACTGCATAATAAATTATAATTTACGCAAAGTGTAGGATATGGATAAAACTGCTAATGCAAGGTAGTAATTGTTTGTAAATTTTGAAAATTATCGCTATCGATAACAATTAAACATCATTACAGTTTTCCCTACAACCTAAAAGCAAATTAATTTTGTAAGAAATATCTTATTTCACTGGTTTTTTGTTATGAAGAACTGTTTATCCATAACTGCAATACTAGAAATTTATTATTGTTGACAAGATGTTGCTGACACAAAAAGTGACTCTTATATATTAATGATATTTTTATACTTTCGAAACTAATATTTTCGATAATATTTTACATCTGACTTGGATGCAAGTTGCATCCTGACACGAAACTATATCTGGATATTCTTGTGTACCTGAAAGTTTAGTGTATCTCATGAATACCGTGGAAAATACTAGAAATTTATGAAAATGGAAACCATCATCGTTCTTAATTGCCAAATTTTCACATACGACTAAATTAAATATAAGAGCAATACAAACTATAAGTTATTACAACTTAAACTTTTTAATTTTATACGGTTAAATAAAAATCACATGTCAGGTGAATCTCATGGATTTTTTACTACGGTTAAATAAAAATCACATATGTGAATCTCATGGATTTTTTACTATAGTAAAAGATCCATGAGATTCACTTGACGTTTGTATGCCAATTTTCGAGTAAAATAACAAAGCACTTTTGGATCTTTTTGTCAAATGTGCTTGAGCAGTTGTTAAAAAAAACACGTGTATGGACTAAAGTTTCAAAAATTTTAGGCGATCTCTGTGCTATTTTTATTCTGAATTTGGAAAGCAATATTTCTCAAGTAGAAAAAGCAAGAAACTTAAGGGTAGCTCTTTTCTAGTTTCAACATGCATAACCAAAACAAATACAAAATCATTAATTAACGAAACAATAAGGAGTCGAGCCGCTTGTTTCCATGGATATTTGTTTCTTAAATATTCGGAAACTGTATAATATCCTATTTTATTGAATATTTCTTTAATAATGCTCTTAAATTTATATAAGGGTAAATCTCGTATATCCGCAGGAACCCTGTTGAATATGCGCTCACTGAGTCCCCTAAATAAATTTGTGACTTAGCACAGTCGACTATCATGCAAATACAGTTTATTTTTGTTTCTGGTACTGAGTTTATGTCGATCCCTATTTCTCTTTTTAGTTTATTATGTAATACATTTTCATATATGAATTGGGATGACAAAGCAATGATTCCAATTTCCTTTAAAGTTACATCTTAGAGATACAGTAGGTCCGAGCTTATGAACTGCGCAAACGGCCTGCTTCTGCACCTTGAAAATTCCATGAATATAAACTGGAGCTTGTCTCCAGAGTAAAATGCTAACGACATATACGCTATAAAAACAGCTAAAAGAAACGAATCTAGCGGTTTTTATGTTTGCCAAATTTCGTATGTTTTTGATTCCATAGGTGGCAAAGCTAAACCTATTCGCCAACTGACTGACATGAGAACCCCATTAAAGCCTGTTATCTAGAATGATGTTCACAAACATGATACTCGTAATAAATTCCGTCTTTTTATTTCATATACTAGTGGTTATGGATCCATATTCTACATTTGGTAGCGAGAATTTTATACATTTTGATTTAATTTCATTATGAAGTAGGTTATTTGCAGTAAATCGTTTTTCTACTTTAGAGATAGCATTTTTTACATCGTCATGAGCGGTATATTTTCTATAAACTTTGAATAACAAAGAAGTACAATGATACTTCTTTGTTACCAATGGGTAAACAGTATAATCCCATGAACATCCTTAACAAGTTTAGGTAAATCATTTATATAAACAAAAGACAGAAAGGGATCAAGAATTAATCTCTATGAACACCCATGTGGATTACAGATATAGATGATTTCATGTCTTTGACATCAACCCTTTGAATTCTGTTACCTAAATAAAATTTCAGAAGACCGAGTACTAAGCTTGTCACTCCAGTGAAGTTGTTTCCGATTACGGTTTCGTGATAAACACAATCGAATGCCTAGGAGAGATCGCAAAACACGTCAATTGCATCTCAAGTATTATCCCAGGCCCCAAATCTATGAAGCACTAGTTAAACACCAACATCAATTGTTGACCGACTCCAAGTGAAACCGAACTGTTTCTTGGACATTAATTTATTCTTATAAAAATGTGCTAACAATTGACTTAGGTTTAATTTTTCGAAAATTTGTTAAGTGACGGTATTATAAATATAACCCTAAAGTTCTTAGGATTTGATGCACTATCGCCTTTTAATAATGAAATTACTTTATTTCATCGAATCGGGAAATACGTATTCATCTAAGCATAATGCATGGTCTAAGCATCTTCTTACAATTATAACAGAAAAACCATGAAGATCAGCAGTTCGCTTTAATTCTAAGGATTTGATAGTTTTGAAACCTCTTCAGGACTCAATATTTAAATCTTATATTACTACTACAGATTAGAATACTTTCCTTCAGTGATGATTTCACAATTTCACAATTTCAACAATTATTTGAATTCGAGACAGGGATGTCATTAAAAAAATTTTCGTAAGCCTTAGATTGCGATACATTCTCTATCATCAAGCCCCTTTACCAGCAGACAGGCGATCACCATTTGGTGATTTTCGGTGTTAAACAATGTCGTAAATAATGTATTTCTAACGATCTGGAAAAGATGAACAACATGGAAATTAAATGTTTTATTACAATAAGTTCAGCAATATTTGAATTCTAAAGCGACTTGATAAATATGCAAAGGCATAATAAAGGTATGATTTAGTGACCCTTAAATGCCGCAAATATAATAATAATAGCAGTAATGAGCTGTTTTTTATGAATCTTTACAATTATAAAAGAAATGAAATATTTCATATTTATTATTTGTGCATGTATATATTTATTGTCTGTGCGTTAGACACATTTATTTTAATTATTTGGGTCAACAAACAGTGAAGACAATCAGTACTTATACTTATCATACATTTATAGAAATTACTAATAAGGCACCGATATCGTTAATTGCCGATAAGGGCATATGGAAAAATTTTCATTAGTGGTGCTCTTTAGATGTAGAAAAGAAAATAATAAATAAGTGAAATACAAAGGAACAGAGATAAGACAAGTAATTTATACTATTGTCTATTTCTATAGCAGCGTTATATATAGTATATCTGTAGGAAATTGAGAGCTTAACTGAGCAACGAATGACACGATTGTTAATAATTTAAAATTATTCCACAAATAGTAAATATACGATGTATGCAACATAAAATACATGTTATTTATTTATAATGCATACAAATAATAATGTAATGTGGAAAAAATAATAAATACAATAAATAATACAATAAAATAAATAAACATAATAAATTTAATAATTAATACGAAAGTGTGTTTGTTTGTTTCTTTGTATGTTAAGCTTTCACGTCTTAAATATTTAAAATACTTTTTGATTTTTTTCAATTTTTCATTTCCTCTTTTAACCTAACTTTAAATACGAAAATGAGTTTGCTTGTGTATCAAGCTACCACGTCGTAGCTAATCAACAGATTATTGTGAAATTTTGGATACACGATATCAGGTGTTAAGAAAAGGATACAGGGAATCTTTTAACCAGATTATTTTCTTTTTTATTCAATTTTTATTATATTCACTGCTCCTCGCTCGAGTTATATAGTTTATAATTTATCAGGATCGAAGTTAGAAAGAGTACCGGAACCAGACTTGAAAGCGGGACGATCGTTCATAATGGATGAAGGAATACATCTATGTCCACGGGGTGAGCCGTAGGAGTAAGCTAGTAAATATGATATCAATTGTAGCTGTATGTCAATATGTTGCTGTCGCCCATTGTTAGTAATGACGTAATTCTTAGATTTCGCAGATTATCCGATACGTGTGTAATTATAAAAATACAGCTTTATCAGTATTTGAGTTTGGGGCGAATTTAACTTGGTGGATTGTTGAATAAAAAACACCTAGATCTTTTTTAATATTTATGTACGTTGCGTGTATTTTTTGAACTTAGCTGCGATGTCCGATTTACATAAATTGTCTTAATCTAAACGAATGAGGATAAACGGGCGTTAATGGTTACAAACAGTAAAAGGTAAATTACTGATTTTTTCGAATTTTGATATCAAAGAAGCAATACGGCTGCACTGCTTTACTTTTTGCCTCGGAATTATATTCTTTACTAAGTAGGTACCTCATAAAAATATATATTTGATAAAGACAATTACTTCTCATTGTTGAAATTATAACGTGAAAATCTATATCGAGGAAAAATTATTACATTATTTTGTTATTAAAAAAATATAAAAGATTTTCATAAAAATATTACAGTAAACTAGATATCGCTAAGATAAATCGAAAAAACAATAAAAATATATTAAAAATGAACGTAAATATAAGTTATAAAAGATAATTTGTTATATTTCATCCAAAAAAACGCACCATACCGCAACACAAAAGCATGTTGTTGATGTTCTATAATTTTAAATAAGCTACCCAATATAAATTCTAAAGTATGGATACCTCGATATTCTCAATAACTTTTAATAAAGAAATTAACTGTGTTACTGACTTATAAAATAAAATGGATGAAGAAATGAAATGTTATTCACAATAACTGATAGGAATAAATAAATCAAAATAAACGAGTAAACTACTCATAATGACATCTACAAGCGTCGAGCGCTATTATAATAATTTAACCATTTGCTAAATAGGTTTAAGAATTGACTTACCGAGTTTAGTGGCTCGTCATTCTCTCGTCAGACAAAATACATGTGCACCATAATGGATTAAAAAAAATTATCGTCATAACCAACGAACACGGATTAGACAAATCATATTAAACTACTAGTTGTGATTACAAAGCTCAAAAAAATATGATCTCGATACGTGAAGTTTTGCGGCCGTTATTGTAACTACATGATGCATAAATACAGACACCCCGATCTCCATAAAAATTATGTTTTAGTCAGACTTTCTTAAATTAAAGAGGTTAATGATTTTTAAAAACCTTAAATGTGTTGAGCAATATAGAGATAATTTATGTCCAGAAAATTGCTTGACCTTAACAAGTTGAGAGTGGAGCACGAAGTCCAACGCTTCTCGGTGTGAAACTTATAGTACCTTGGTTAATATGAAAATTGTATAAAAATAATAGTAATTTCGACTTTTCCCATTAAAAAATAATAATTAAATAAAAAAGAAACATTGAAAAAAACCGCCTTGTTACTTTACATAGGATTCCGAAATTTTTATATTTTTATATATTTTAAATGTTCAATTACACAAATGCAGAAAATCTTTAAAGACGAAATTAAATAACTACAAAACTGTCTTAGGTTATACTAGCTTTCCGCCCGTGGTTTCGCTTGCGTGCAATTCGGTCTGTAACATAAAGTTTTTATAGTAAGTAAACTCCCTCCCTATTTCACCGGTTTGTTCCCCCTCCGCCCTTCTTCCTTGTATATTTTTCAATGAGAATGCGTCGTAATCAGTAGGTCGGGGGTAGGTTTTGTTTCTTTCTTGTTAGGCACACTCTTGTTTATTCGTACTGTGACATCTCTATAAGCTTTCGACGCTAGCAATTATTATTTGTTTTGTAATTTTTCAGGCTAGATCTTTAAACAAAGATAACTTTTTTCTGTGACATCCGATTAAAATGACATAAAATCTGTGTTTTGCTCCGAGCCGAGCTCTGTTTATTAGTGAAATCTGTACTTAAACCCGTAATTTCAAAGATGTGCACAAACAGACAGACAGATAGACAAAAATTGAAAATCGTAGTTTTTTATTACTATGTCTTATCATCTCTTCTTTATTCTCCATACACACTTTGAATATACAGGCAGACCAAATGCTATTGATTTATTATTTTAGTATATATTGATGCTTTTTGTAATTATTGATATAAAAATAAGAAGAAAGAAGTTTTGTAGATAAAAGAAAGATTCAAATAATACTTAAAATATTGGGAACTTGGACAGGACAAAAAAAAAAAAAAATGTTACGTTTTCAAACGTTGGAACGTTTCACTGATAGTTTTTAAAATTGTAGCAATTTACAAAATTAATTGCAGTAAAACAGACCAATATATAAAATATACTGAAAAAAAGAAAATAATGTCAATATTTACATTTGAGGTTAACTTCCTTGTAAGCATTGTGTAGATCATTTACACTCAGTCAAATATTAATGAAGCCATTGTCGCAAATGCCACATGCAAATCCTTAGTAATTGGTGCCTTTAAGAATTCTAATATTACTTGTAAGAAACGATCTTATTACTAGCCCAATATTAAAATTCGAGATCAAATCGGATATTTTCCGTATACTCATAGCAAATAATAAAACTGTTTATTAGCATTAATTTAATCTAGGTCACAGATTATACAATCGGCACGCCTTTTTTAAATACATAAAAGCCTGTGTCTGGAGGCGAGGCTCTTTCAGTATCCGTTTAAATACGAGATTAAGTACTAAGTAACAGAATCAAAGAAAGTACTATTAATTGTAGACGTTAATCTTATATAAATTAATGTGCGGTGATTGTACGAGGAGTAAGGCAAAAGTAATACGGTACTCTTTACTCAATAATTTGATAGTCGAAGATTATACGCTATTGTAAATTCCAAAATTTATCACTAAATTATTATTTTTCGACCACCATATTCCCCTGACTTAGTATCATGCGACTTAATTTGTTCATCAAAATTGAAGAAAAATAAAAAGCAATAAACTGGAGAGCAAGGAAGATGCTCTGGCTGCGTGGGAATCCTGTGTAATGTCGAATTACATGCTTGTGTAATTTCAAAATTTCTGAGGTATCTGAAAAAGAGTAGTTAGAGGTATTTTTCAAATTCTTCAAGTAGTTTAAGCGGATGGAAAAGTATATACATGGTCAAGGTCAGTACTATGAAAAATAGATATCAATAATTAATATTATAATGTTTGTGTGTCTAGTTTTTTTTGGGATATCACTCATGCATGTGTAGATGGATGTACGTCCCGAGTAGGTACACGGTAAGTAAATGAACAGCACCGCTCCACTTTATTTCATTATAGATTAACATATTCTCATTATAATAAACAAAGTAAAAATAACAATAAACGAAACTAGAAAAATAAGTATTTTTCATAAATTATTAACGAATAGACCTGTATAATTTGTTTATGTGTATTTTTAGAACGTTGCCGTTGTCCTCCTCACTGTAACTTTTTTCCGATTTCCGATCTTCTGTTAGCTTACAGTACGAACGCAAAACGATATGAAAGCACACACGCATATCGTTTACGAATCATTTCGTAATGCAACGAGAATGATAACTTTATTTAATGCCATTTAGTATTTGGCTATGGTGTTAATGTAAGCTCAATGTGGTTATGATACCAATGATAAATAATAAAAATATTAGTACCTAAGGTGTATTTTTGTTATGATTTGACATGAAAAGTCATTGACACGCATAGGATTTAAATATGCGTTATTAAATAAGGGTTCACGCAATTGGGTGACATTGATGATACAGCATGCATTATTCATTTTTCATACTGAATTATTTATGTCGTATTTTATGAACCAGACTATATTTAAAAAAAAAATGTTACATATTCTTAATACTAGTTTCCGCCCGCTGCTATGCCCGTGTCGGCATATAATGAATTCCTTCATTTTGTATATCGACTGATTACTCTCTCAGTTATGACCCGGATATTGTCTCGATACTGCTATCGACGCCCTCGACTTCGATCACGGTACCGCATTTGGTTCGAACCCAGTCTTGATTTAAGTAGTTTTCGATTTTGGCCCCGCGTCCGACCCTGGTTTTAATCTCAAATCTGATTTCTGTATTACATATCTTTCTGATTTCAGTCGTTATTTTAATACCACACTTGACTTGGACTGTGATTTCCGTTATCGTTCTCGATTTTGATCTCTCCCGGTCATGAATCGTGAACAATTTTGATTCCGCTGCTGGTCCCGGTTCCGATTTTGATAAACGCAATAAAACAAATGAAAGTTATATGTAAAGTCTTTTTTTGACTACAATAATCTAAATATATTGACAGATACATGTACGGAATAGCATTCATAAATTATTTTATTTAGTTAATTTCAATCAACTACTAAATACCGATATTAGTGTGTCGGAGAGTTTGAACCATTTCTATTCCTAGTTTACATTAATGACCTACCAAATCTTTGTAAGGAAGGTCATGGTCATATTGATTGTTGATGACATTTTCTTACTTTTATAAGGTTGGTAGGCATCAACCAGCTTTTGACGAAGTCAACAGTCTCTGGAATACTTAAGAGGTTTAGTATGAATAATCTTGTTCTTAATGAAAAAAACTCCTTAAATTTTTCTTATCTACTTCTAAATTAATCGACGCAAACGCAATGCGTACACAATATCTAGTATCTCGTTCTCGAAAAAATGATACTAGATATTGTGGACATACCTTATTTATTGGTCTCGCTTTAGATGCTAAGTTACGTAGGAATTCTCATATAACGAGATTAACGAAAATCTTGGTTCTGTAGCATATGCTGTCAAAAGAATTCGGCTTACAGATGAAAGCACCAGGAGATTAGTTTATTTCAGTTCTTTCATAGTTTCATGACATCTGGAATTTTAGTATGGGGTCACGCAGCCGTTATTAACACAAGTTTCGTGCTACAGAAGGGAGGTATTTGTGTTGTTTATAATTTGAGAGCACTGTCATTTCTCAGGGATAAATTTAAAGAATCTGACGATAATCTTTTGTCTTATCTATAGATATCTTAACTTTAGCATCATAATACATATACTAAAACCTGGTATACGTCAAGACAAACACAGGATCGTTCCAAAAATGAGCGGCATCCATAATATTAACCCTGAACATAAAAAAATACCTTACTGCTCAAAAACCCGATTCAATAAAATTAACAAATCATTCAAGGGGAAATGTGTTTGCTTTTATATAAAGATCATGGCTGAAATTAAAAATTTACCATTTTATTAAATTAAAAAGTTTCGGTAAAAGAAAATTATAAGGCAAGAGCTATTTATTATACCGTTTCTGAATATAATACTGAAAAAACGCATGGGATTGAAATGCTCGGCTATCAGGTTGTTTCATGTTATTTCTAAGTGTTGTACTAAATCCATTCATGATACAATATTTTGTAAAGTAACTCTTGAGTTTCATACCCATTCTTTCCAAGGTTTCTTAAGACTTCAAATTTAGCACTTGGACTTAGCGGTAATATCGAAAAGAATTCATTAATGACGTATTTGAAGTGTGATTTTATTACCTATGAAATAAAGATATTTTTGATTTGATTACCGTAGATAATTTAATGGATTTATGTATAGATGTATGTATAGATAATACGACTTTCTTGTTTGTGAACCGATTGGAATTAAATAAACACTAAATGTTATGGAAAGCTTGCCGTAATACATCAGCGAAAACTGCATTGAAATCTGTTAAATATTTATTCGGTTTAACAGATTATATTCTATAACGGAAACAAGTGACGTGGTGCTATCCATCTACGTACTGTGAGTGTTATCAAATCATACCAATCAGTAAAGGGCAAATATTAAAAGAAATAAGTGACATACGAGGGGTGTTGAATAAAAGTATGAATAAATCGAACAAAAATATTACCGGCAACTTTAAAAAGACGTATTTTTTTTGACATTGTAGTGTAATACCCTTGGCATATATTTTTACAAAGTTCAAAATTTCTTTCTTAAAAAACTTTTCATCCTAAGCACCTAAAAACTCCTGTACTACAGCAACTATTGTTTCATCATCTTTGAATCTCCGTCTCTTCAGATACGCCTTCAACCTTGGAAATGGATACAAATCACTAGAAGCAAAATTGAATAATTATTGAGGATGCTCAAGTGTTTCGAGCCAGCATCTCGAGTTGTAGCCACAATAACGGTGGACCCGTCAGCTGAGAGATTATCTTGATGAAACAAAACAATTTTTGCAAATTTGCCTCGCCGTTTCTTTCAAATTGTTTTACGCATTTTTTCATTTGTTCTGTATACAAAGAGCCCGTAAAAGTAGAACCAAAATTAAGACATTCTATTATGATAATCACTTTACTATCTCAGAAAAGACAGCTCATGACCTTTTCAACATAACGACTCACCTTGAATTTCTTAGGAGTTGGAGACGATGGTCTGCTCCAAGTGGTAGACTGTAATTTTATCTCTGGATTGTAAAGGTGAAACCCTGTTTCGTTCATGGTTGTAAATCAAGTCAAAATACTATCCAGATCTTGTTGTTTCAACAGTTCCAAAGAAACTCAAAAAATGTTCAGCCTGGTTTGTTTTTGTGCATTGGTAAGCTTTCTGGGGAACCAGCGCAGATACTTTTTTCATCCCTAATCATAGGTGTAAAATGCTATTCACACTACCAGATGAAATCTTTGCTTTATCGGCTATAAAATGAACTGTGAAGATAAACTGTTAAAATATTTTTTTCACATTTTACACCATCTCTTCGGTAATCGTTGTTGGGCGACCCGGGCGAAGGTAACTTTTGGTGGATGATCTTTTACGTATAAATTGGATGCACCATCGAGCAACTGTAGAATACGGTGGAGTATTTGCTCGAAATTTTTCAAGCACAGATACTTAATAACCGCGAGCAAATTTTTTTTTTTTTCTTTTTTACAATACATTACAACAGACTACGAACAAAAGACTTCCGTTTTTTAAAAACAAAGATATCCAAATTACTTATTTTTTTTTAAATCTAATCAATATTCCAGATTTACCAGCCAGTATTTACTTTTTTTGATTCCAAAGAATTTGTTTTGTTCTCACATTATGGTGAACGCCTCTGTATGTTTGTAATTGTATTTCCTTTAGGTACTCTACTTGTACATTTTTCAATTATATAGCATGAAATCACTTGTTTTTTAAATGTGTGAATTTTAACTATCTTAAATTAGATACTCCAAACTTCACAAAACAATAAGTTTGTAATAAATAACAATTCTTATAAAATTCAATTTCGTATTTTGTATGATTATTGGAAAATAGGATTTTAAAATGTATGTAAGAAAATTAAAGTTTAGAATAGTAAAAAGGCCCTAAGGACTTTTTTCAAGATTCTCCCTCTGCTAGTCTTTCCGCTAGTCCTTCTAGTCTCTGCGTCTTCTAGTCTTTGATAATGATAACAAAGTATGCCGATAACGGTGGAAGGAAAATGAAGGAGAATCAAAATGTTCTGTAGAGTGTGTGTGGAGTGTTTGCAGGATATATGTAGGAACAATGATGTTTAAAGGAATATATAGTAGTGATTCGAGTAGAGAAAGGTATGTTGCGGTGGTTTTATTATCTGGAAAGGGTGATGTAAACTGATAAATTTTTACTGAGTGAATATGTGTGATGGAAGAGCCACTAGAGGCTCACTCTAGAAAATCTTACATAAAAATCAAATACGAGGGATATTAGAAAAAGGCCAGATTTTATCAATTAAATCAATAGGCTTTCATGAAATGCTTGTTGGAAATCATTGATACTAGAGAAATATACAAAGATCGTATCATGTGGAAATCTGTAGTCTATGCCTACTCTGTGAGAGTTTTAAAAAGAAATAGTTTATTTTAAATGTCGTCGAGAGTGTGAATACACCTTATGTTGAATAATTTTTTTTTCTAATAATAAAAATAAATAAAGTTTCCTTCCTTCTACTTTTAAATATGTAGACCAGAAGTCAGGTAGAAAAGTGGCCCTTTTAAGCTTCTACTTTTTCATTGTGCATCACAAAGTCCATTAAGTTGTTAAGTATTCTGTGATTAGACTACTTTGTCTTATTGATTGCTTCCGAACAAAATGCTGGCATAGATAAATAGGTGCGTGCTTAAAAAGATTTAACGTTTTATTTTGATAGTAATCGGATGAATTTTGGAAATCTTTAATTTTAATTGTAAACTGTATTAAGAATTATTTTTGAAGTATTTTTTTTAGGTTTTACATCGGTGTATAGAGTCGTATGACTGCACATTAAAAAATGAGGTAATGGAAGTACTGCGATATAAAAAGACACAAAAAGGCGAAAGAAAGTACCAACAATTAATCCAGATAAGTAATCTTCGAAAGGGTATTTCAGATGCATGATTTCGATTCATAAAAAAAAAACGAGTGATGTCGTGGGACACCAGATACGAACGAAGTTCCTTTTTATAAAAATATTAATTTCAAGTTCTATTCGAGGTATAAAGAAAATAATTATTCGGGTATACATTTTTCATGATGATTTTTTAACGATAAAAATGAAAAAAAAAATTAATAAATGAATAAACTCGATAACTATTAATATAGTCGATATATCGTATAAAAAATAAATTTTTAATTATTGAAAAACATATTGCATTACTGATTGCCGGGTGTTGTTCACCGACAATCATTTAACATCATTTGTCGCGGTTATTTCTTCTCGTTCTTTATCTTGTACACTGCCTGTTTCTGAACTAAAAAGAAAACAGTAAAATATAACTTTGTATTAAAATGTAACTTTGAAATTGTTTAATAATAACCAAAAATTATAAAAATATTTATTTATAAATAATTTATTAATAAATAATAAAAGTGAATAAAATTAATTTTTATTGATATTAATTGTAAAATTAATAATAATAACAATTGAATTGATATCAGAGAAATTAAATATCGTTATTTTAAAAATAATTTAATTATACTTAATAATCTATTAAATATAATTAAATTATTTAATAAAAACAAATAATTAATAAAAACAAAATTTAAGTAATAAAAAAACACAAGCTACGCTCAGATCATGAAACGTTAGTGGAATGATATAATTATAATAGCAAACCGCAATAATAATAACAGTCATTACGTAGACTATACATCAGACACTGTATACATAGAGTATCATACACAAGACTATACATAAAAAATTAAGCTTTTTTTAACGTTACGGACGTTTTTTGCCGGCTAGGGTACCCTCGGCAACGCCCCATAAGGAACTTCGTTCCAATAAGACTCAAACTATTAAATCCGTGCCTCACCTAACTCATTTTATAAATAGACATCAAATCCGCCACCGCAAAGGAGACGGCGCGACGTTAAATCAACAAAGATGAACGAAATAAACGCGTATTATCATCCGCCATTAACCCGGACGCAGTCGACTCATCAAGTTTACCAACGGCCAGCAGTAAACGTGGAGGGGCAGATTAATAAATGCAGCGTTCGCTCCAAGAAATTAAATTACAAAAAGCTAAAGTTTACGGTCCGCGCGGGCCGGGCGGGGCGCGGCGCGGGCGGCGGGCCGTCTCGGCAAACACCGATGAATAAGGAATTAAAGGAAAGACGCACTTTTCAGGTTATGAAAATGGAATCGCTGAAATGGGGTTTCTTTTGTGGAATCTTTTTTCTTTTAGGTGGTAACAAGTAATTCCTTTGTGTTAACCACCACGAATCAGCCCCTTTTTATTTATTTTATTACTTACACAATTGGAAGGATACATTTTTATAATGAAAGGAAAAGGAACATTAATTAGTTTTATTTTTATGCTATATTGGTATGAAACATGACAACGAGGTTAAAAAATGTTTACAACATAAAAAAATAAACAAAAAAAAATTGAAATACTTATCTAAGTATGTCCATTGACGAGGTGCAAAATTTATTTGATAAAAACGAATTTATTTTAGTTTGGCACAAATATTCAGAAATAAAGTATTATTTAAACAAGACTATATATTTTTCTTATGGGCAAATTTGAAATGGAATAATTGGTTTTAAAGTCGTTTCAAAACTTAACTATTTCAAAATTGATTATGTCATGTGACTGCGTACTTTTGAACTTGATTTTGGTTTATATAAATAAATTCAATTATTTGACAACGTTATCAGTAATGTTCCTTTAGCCTTTTGACCCTGTACAAAAGCAGAACAAAAGGCTTTTTTTGTCACCAGGCTTGTCCGATGATTGCCGGGAAAGCAGACAAGCCCGAAAGGGTTTTGATGAATTTTCTTTGACTCGGTTCTTTGTTAATGGAGTTTCCTTCGCGGTTAAATAAAACAACAACTGATGATTCAGTCTACGTGAGTTACGAAATCATACAGTGGTGTTAGCGATCAAGACTTCAATTTGCTTTTTCTATGTGGCAAGCAGGCGTATCACCTCCAGCTATCATGGCGCATAATTTCTATATTAATATTTTATAATAGTTAAAGTGAATAACACATTTTATTGCTTTAAATATTTATATGGGCATGACATTTATTTGTTTATTAAGGAAATTGGAAATCAAAAGTGCTCCATATTATATCCTATTCCCAAATAAGAGGTCGGCTACGAACTGGTTGTAACGTCTTCCTCGGTTGCGAATGTCCACGGGAATCGATGGCCGCCTACTCTCTGGTAGCCCGCAACCTCGTTTTCCTTCTAAAATGCCATGTACAAAATAAATATCATTTTTGACGTGACAACGTCTTAAATTAGGTTGCGGCTGGGAGTCACTTATGAAAAAGTGTAACGCTCGGTAACGTAACGATGAGTCACCGAACGAGAGAGAGGCCCGCCGAATGCCTTGCGTCTCTCCCACTCAACTATGATCGGTCTGCCGCGCGCGCTAGAGAATAGTGCATAGCTTGCAAATGTATTGCAAGTTATTGTATGTATATTTGTATATAAATACGTATGTATGTGTAAAGGTAAAAATAAAATTTTGTTAATATGAAATTCAGTGCGAGATTATTTGTATAAATTAATGTTTTAAATATAATTCTTTGTATAAATAAATGTTTTAAATTGTTACTATTATTTCATCCTTCTTCCTACTATACGAATGAATATTCACATTAAAATGATTTTACCATTCAAAGTCGTTGTCACGTAAAACTTTCGCCCGTATACCGACTTTACAGGCAACCAAATTTTTATTTAAGGGATATTTTAATTGTGATATCATATTCGTAAATAATGACTTTCAGTTTTGTACTGCAGCATCCAATAATGACTTTAGCAATTCTGTGCAATTTACGAAATCATTCAAATACGAACTAATAATGAAATGTAAGAAATTTTCTATTAATGAAATTTATTTTGACAGATTACTTTAAAACGTCGGAAAATTAATAGACAAACTATTACTTAATAAATAAGGGCAAGATCTATTGAGGGATCTATCATTTGATTGCCTATGCAGTTAAAAAGAAACACAGACATAATATAATCAATTAAATATCTCGTGAGCATTGCTTAAAAATTAGTTAACTTTAAAAGGAAAATAACGTGATTTTTGTCCATTTTACTTTTTAAATTATTTTCAGCCTTATATTTTAAGGAGAGTGGCGTCCGTGTAATCAGGGGTCAGTCTAATTCACTGTGAAAACTTAAGTACAGGAGGACCATCGACGACGAGCGCACGCGGTGCCTAAGTAGCGGAGGTACTCCGGGAGCCGGGGGCAGTAAGCCGGTACGGTTTTCTATTAAAAATTTAACTTGGCCAGCGTCTCGAGTAATTATATTATGGAGGTCTCGTCTTATAAAACTTTCAACGCGGACGTCCAGGGTCGGGTTCTTGCTGAAATTATTTTCTGAATGAACAGATCGGACGGGCGGTTCATGCCGGTTTATGTTGGTTCAAGTAGAATATAAGACTTACTTCGAAATGTTTTAAAATTGATAGGCTATAGGTTTTCTATAACACTTTTGGTTAAATGACTGTTAAAAATTTATTTAAAAATAATCATAATTTTTTGTGCAAAAACAGTTATTAAGCTGGTACAGGTTAAGTTACAAACAAAAATCAGTTAAGTTATAATTAAATATAAAATCCATAAAAATTGTTAATATTTTTGTAACAAAAGAGGAGCCCTTGTGCAACAGCAGATTTGCATTTTATATGCAATGTGTCGGGTAAAATTATCTTTAAAGTTATTTATTATTTATATAAGAGAATAATTTGCTTCATAAAATAACCTGGATATGAATTGACAAACAATCAATACCTTATGAAATACATGAATTTCTAGGTACATATTTTCATATATTATGAAGTAACTAATTTCACGTGGAATTTGAAGTGACGTGGCAAATTGTAATGTTAACGGCAACGTTTGGGTTGGCAAAAAGACTGTTCATCTTGCATGTCAATGATTTATAGAAAATCCGTAACGTTAGTTTCTATGAGAATGACCGTTCAGTGGATGCACTATACCTCAGCCGCACTAATGGTTCTCCCATCGTGTTGATAAATGTCGAAACCAAACGTCTGAAATCGAGACAGCGTCGCTGCCGCTGATGTCTGTCGTCGTTCCGTTCGCCGGAAATGCCGTCAACACCATCTTGATGGCTGATGTCCTACTACCGTACGCTTCATGTGTAATTTTCCACCACCACGCATCTTGGGGCTCTGGATAAATCACCATCAGCGGAATACCGCTGGGAATACCCAACGAACTGCGATAAAGAAGTTTTGAAAGAAAAGAGCGTATTTCTATATAAAAGACCTGCAACGCATATGTTATTCCTCTGAGGTTGCCCGTGTCAATGGGCGGCGGTGACCAGCTACTTTTCGATGGCTCTCATGATCGTTGGCCTTGTAAATCTTATAAAAAAAGCTTTGATTGAAATGGAAATTTCGCTGTTATGGGTTTTACTTTGCGAAAAAGTAAACATCGTAACGAAACAAGTAAAATTTACATATATTAACGCTTTTCTTCTTTATATCACTTTAATATTGAACATATTTTTTATCGTTATATGATATTGGGGCATCGAACCTCAAAGTCGTTAAAAATTCTGTAACGGACAGCCGCGCCCTTAGTCTTTAAATTAGAAAATATGTGTGTGATAATCGATGATTTTATATGATTTATGTATACAGACTAGTTTAAATATTCTTTTGTGTTGTATGTATTAAACAATTTATGTACAAGTGATTTATTTCCCGGAAAAGGATTAGTCGTTAGGATTATCAATAGGATTTGTTTAAATTACTTATTATATTTTGTGTGCATTTGTATCTAATATTGTGTTTTATTCAATTATAATTTGTAAATACGAAAGAATTGTGATTCACATATGAATTCCTATTAAATTGTGAGTTGACGGGGGAC
>BGZK01002385.1:0-59777 GCA_005406025.1 Eumeta japonica | reverse complement strand
AAGATCTGGTGAAAACTCGATTTTCAAATTCAATTATAAAACAAACACTGTTTCCTATTTTATGATTTTTTCAATTTTATAGCAGAAAGTTAAAATACTTTTATTTTAAAAATAGAAACAATTTATATTTATTTAATAAATATTGTTTTAGTGCTGATGTTTTTTTTTTCATTTATTCCTTTTTGTTGGTAAGTTAATTTTCATGTATCCTAAGGTCGTGTAGAGTAAGAGATCTGTGATTTTTTTTCTTTTTGCATTGTACCTTTCAAGATTTATATCTAGAATTTGGAATATGTGTATATATGCCACACGTCCAAAACGGATCATCCACTTCTGTGTATTTACTGAGTTATAACTTTTCTATTCGGTAGATTCGGAGAGAATAGACTGTGAAGATGGACAGACATCTTCTATCACAGTTGTTTTCCATTATACACGCACCACTAAAATAGACAAAGCCTTTAAGTAACTCAAATTGCAGTGTGGATGGTTTTATTGATATGGTGACCAATATCTCCAGAAACTGAGGAAGATTCTTGATTTCATCGTCTACAATTTTCAAGTCAAAATTAAATGTAATCAAGTTTCTAAATAATTGTGTACAGTATATACCATATTTATAAATAAAATTAATTAAATTGGACAATCTTAAAATGATTGGACATCGGACTTGTGGATGGTATAATCGTGTTTTAGTTTTCATCCACTTTTCTATAAAATTACTCTAAGTTGGGATTCTTAGGTATTGTTAAGATTTTGTTTGAATACAAAAAATAGGGATATAGTTGTAAAAAAATACATAGGTACATCTTTTATTTTACAAGATTTTCAGTGTTTGACGAAAGCAGTTGAGCGCGCGAGTTAACAGTAAAAATGTCGGACGAGTCATTCTTTCAGATTTCGTTTTTTGTTTTCTTTTATTTTGAATTACTATAAGATAATTGCCTTATGTAGATGAGGTATCTAACGTTTATAAGTTTTAAATACAAAATAACAACATGGAAAAAAAATAGTGTATTAAGCGCGTGACTATTTATACTTATATGAACATCAAAAATGACTTAATTTGGTAGACCTCCGCACAATTTAGGGTCATCCAAATTTTGCTCTTTGAAATTTAAAACAGAATTTTTGTACATATTTGTCAAAAATTTATCTGAGAACACGTTTTTTCTTCATTAATAAATATAATTTTATACATTTTACATAAATATAATTTTAAATGTGGATACACAATTGTCACAGTAAAAGGATAATATATATATTACAATATAAATAAAGGTTAATAAATATGAACACCAATAATAATAGAAAATATTAGTTAATTATAATTAATATAATAAAAAAATCGTGAATATAAATGCATATTTATTTTATTAATTTTTTACAGTGTTATCGATGGGCAAACGAACAGGCTAGCCATTAGACAGTGACGATCACTGTCGCTCATGGACACTCGCAACCCTAGAGGAATCATCAGTGCATTGTCAGTCTCTTGGGTAGAAATAGATAGAGCAGGATCGGGTTGATGGAAGGGGAGAATGAGCCACCAGGATTTTCATTCACTGAACAAACAGCGGAAGTTGCTACTCCACATTCGTATTCTGCAAGAATGTGATATTTCACAGGTTGAGGAGCCTATTATTCTGCTGCAGCCAAGCTTCACAGTAGGCTTTACCACATTAAATATCTGTTATGATATTATTTGTGTTACAACAGGTAACACGTGCACTGGATTAACTGAAGTAGAAGTAGGCACATACATGAGCATCGGGCTACCAAATTCTCATTCAGAACTAACTTCATGGTGTTTTCATAGTCGCGCGCATTTTCCGTAACTCACTAAAATACGTTCTAATTTTTCACGATTGTATTGATATATTCTCGACTTTTCAGTGTTATTTCCAATTAAATAGCTTGGACCTTTAAGCCCTTCACGCTGGTACGGTTTTGGAAGTAGTCACCGATGCAGTGACGGTATTCAGCACTAACAGGCTGTGCTCTCTGGGGCACAGGCAGAATAACGCTGACTTGAATTAAAACTCATTAGTTCAAACTCAATGCAACTCTGATCAGAGGATCAATCTCTTTAATCTTCATTCAAAGCAACGCGCTGACCGCGCTAACAACGTTTTCTTTCAGGACAATGAAATTCTACTTTTAGTACATTTCATAAAATTCTAACTATTGTATTTGTCCTCATGAGCGCAACTTTTGAAAAATTTTGCTGATTTCCGACTTAACTCGACGAGCTGAGTCAGAAAATATATATGGTTCAAAAGTTTCTATACGTATGTATATATATACGATATAAAAGGGGCTTGTCAGCCGATAAGCTTATACAATTCTTTAGGAACTTAATGAAACTCATCATACATATTTTATGGACGAATACAAAGACGAGTTCAAATATGAGCCAAATCGGTCAACTAGTTTAGAAATTACAGCATTTACAAATTTTGAAAATCCTGAAATTACATACTTCATATGAGTTACATATGAAAATAAAATGAAATCTACTTCCATTTCGGATATCGAATGGCTTTTTTGAACTTATATTTAATTTATTGATAAGTTCGATAAAATTTGCATGAAAATCTAATTTTATGAATCGCATTTGACCTTGACATTTGACTTTTGATCGTATTTGACTTTTTTGATGTCTTTCTTAACGTGAATAATCATTATTCACTAGTTAAAACAAGATACTTTTTTCTGTTTGTTTGTTTTGTCAGGTTTTTATTATTTCCATACAAAGCTACACCGTCCCTACACTTTTTCATTTTTTTCTATTATTGCCTTTCTCCCGCGTGGACGTATTACATGAGTTTTTTACCCGTCATATCGAGGCGATTCCTGTTTTGATTAAGGCTCCGATCAGTAATACTCTGGACTTCAATTCCTGTTCCACTCCCCGCTTCGATTTTCGTCTCGTCCTCATCACTGATCCTATTCCCGCCACTTACAC
Source organism: Eumeta japonica (assembly GCA_005406025.1). NCBI lineage: Eukaryota > Metazoa > Arthropoda > Insecta > Lepidoptera > Psychidae > Eumeta > Eumeta japonica. Next base: position 56,809 of record BGZK01002385.1, on the reverse strand, counting down.
CTTGCTCGGTCCCGCGTCTCGATTCTGATCTTGTTCCGCTCTTGATTATTTTCCTTTATCGATTACACATCTGACGGTAGCGCCTGTATGGAATACTATAACTTATTCTATTATGTTCATTCTCACAAGTGTAATAATTACTGTAGTGTTTGTGTAGGTACCGCTACAGTTTACGCTCTAATTTCCATCCCGGCGAGAATCTTGACTCTGAGCTCGGTGTTGCTAGTTTAGTTTCTGTCCTGGTCCCTCCCTCGTTTCAAGCATGCTTCGGCTCATGGTAATCTCGATCCCAGTAGGGCTTAACTATCAATGACCAGCACCGACAGACTGTTGAAATGAATTCGCTTTATCACTTTGCTGTGAATGAGTGCCTAGTGTATGTCAGTTTTTGCACTAGCTGTATTATTATTAACGTAATAAAATAAATTTATGAATTTCATAATCTTTCAATAGAGATGAATGAGAATCTCTATTTTATTTCCTTATTCCGATGATCATAAAAGATATATTTAGCACAAATTGATTCAAATAGGTCAAATGGTTTCGAGATTGGCTTGGACAAAAAATACAGTTATGCTTTAAATACAAAGATGACTTGTGTTGACTTCGTCTGTGTAGATATAGAAATAATACAAAATTTATTGAAAAACAGATCAAAAACGTAACATGTACAGACACGTAAGCAAAGCCGAAAGAAAAGATACTACGCCTTTTGCATAATAAAATACAGTTTTAAAAATATGATCATAATTAGATAGATAAGACAGAAGATACAAACAAACGGACGACAACGTCGGAGAAAAATGCATTATAGTGCATCTGATAATTACTACAACAAAAATATTCTATACCGCTGATGAATATTATAGCTTTCTATTAAAGAAAGATTTTAGAATTGATCAAGTAGTACCCTAGCTTATCTCTTAAAAAAATTAAACAAAGAAAATTACAAACTTTACCTTTTTGTATATCGGTATACATCATAAATATTAAATCGAAATATCTGTTCCTATCCTTCTGGGAAACAGGCGTGAGTTTCCCTAAATTAAATTATTATTTAAACATCCCTAAGCACTTTATCATAATATTGCTTATGAAGCAACAAACTTTTTTAGCTGCGATTTTTAAACGAAACTTGGCTCGTCCGATGTTCGTCTCAAGATTTAACTTTTCGTCGATAACTCGCCACCTATATCGATCACTCTGCATATAGCATTCTGTATTAGTAAAACAAGCGTTGCAAGTGGCAACAGTTCTGTGTTGCAATGCGACGTGCTGATCTTTAAGCTGTTACTGCATTTGTATTTTTTATGAGACATTTAAGGGGGCAAACGAGCATGTACTCCACCAGGAAGTAGATGATTCCACTAGTTGATAGTGGAATCATAATATATATAGGTATCGTATATAGGTACGATGGGTTTGATCTTCGCGATCGTCCACTCATATGCCCAGCGTGTCGAGTAAGACAAACCATCTGTAAAGCGCCACGGTAGCCTATTCACAAGCTCGTGTCTAATAGCGGACTGCGAAAGGTCTGATGGCAAAGACACGCTAAATGAACCGTTAACGTATGTAAAAGCACTAGAGTGGGTCGCGACGTTTGTAGTGCTAGTGTGTTTACACGCCAAGTGCCATCGAGATACTTTCGTCGGGTTACGTCCGCGGCGCCCTCTGTTCGTACTCGTGGAAAAAAAAATCAACGGAATCCGGCGAACGGGTTCTCCCGGAGGATGTATGTAGGTTAAGAGGGTTGGAGGGGAGGTTGTTGTTGCTCTGTTCGCGACGGGCCCGAGGTAAATAATAAGCTCCAAGATAACAACCCAAAGCTGGATTATCGAGGAGGTGGGGCAGCAGGGTGGAAGGGACAGGCGATCTATTTTTTTTCTTTCTCTCTTTCATGCAACGTCGAATAATTTGGTGTTTTACAAAACTTTCTAATGTTAGATATAATTTTGATTTTTTTGTTTTGTTTCATAGATTTTTAGTAATATTAACAAATCGGATTAATGTCAAACTGACAGTTCATATTAACCTGTATAGGTAGAACTACTAAAATAAAACAACCCTTCTTTTACAAATTTTAATGTGAAAAATTCTAAAATATATTTGTATTAAATATTATGGTAAAAGTGTACCTTTACGGACATAAAATAATGATAACTTGGAATAATACAATAATGCATTATATATTTTAAGTTATCATTATAAAATGTTATTTACCCGATGCAGTTACAATTTTAGTTGCAATATTATTGATGTGAGTAGCGATTATAAATAGTGTTTTAAGGATAATATTGATAACGAATAAACTATACTCTATAAAAAATAAGGTCCCAGAAACATATATAGAAGAGAAACTAATACACTTTATATAGCTTCGGCCTATATACGTTATCCTGCTTATTATGACGGAAGTAAACCTGAATCAGTTTTACATTATTAAATGTTCATACTTATAATATTAAAACACCGATGCGATCGAGTCACGATGACAATATGGAAAACATTTCAAAGTGAATGATGGCCCAAATTAACAAAAGTCCCGTTTCTCCCGATATTTTAACCAGAACCCGAATTTCGGACTTTAAAGTTAACTTACAGATAGATAAATAGTATCCAACGTCTGAGAAGCACTGACCAGAATATAGTGCGAATTGTTTAAGCTATACATTAAGAAACTTAAAAAGAAAATTGATCCCCGAAACCGGTAACGGCTGTCCGGCATTGATCTCTACGTTCTAACTAAGACTTACACGTACAAAATCGATAACGCGTGCGCAGCGACGTGTTCAGTTGCTCATAGTGAGTGGAGAAACCGGACTATGACAACCAAAAACTGAAAATTGAGGAACCCGTCACAAAAGCTTGCCCGATACAAAATCAGTAACCATAAAACATTGTAATTTCTTTAAAATTAAGAGTAGTGAGAAGCTCTGGAACAAAATTAAAATAATTATTACCTTTTATTCCCGGCAAAAATATTCCCTTTGAACTCCATATTGAATCAAAAATAAGTAATCCACTTAATTTGTATTTTGAATTATCATAAAAGTCTGTGAATGATTCTTAAATTAACTTAATTTATAGTTTGGTAAAGAGCGTGTAGCTAATGGAGATAGTCGAGATTTATAAAGCTCGACGGATTACTATAAAAATAAAAATTAACATTTTGTTGATATTTCTACTTCGTATTATTCCTTAAGCACTTTACATATCTTGTTTAAACGAGTCTGTTCTCGTCAGTTCAACAGTAGAAAAACTGTATAATATGTACATAACTATGTATATAAATAAACAAAATACGACTCAAATTTATAATACCATTGGTCAGTTTATGTATTTCAACTCGAAGTAACAAATTATGGGTCTAAGGTCTAAGAGACGTAACGAAGTACCAAGCGGTGCTCCATTTAATAACATAAGCCTTAAAGAATGACATCGTTAACATGATATTAGAGGTTTCAGGTACGAGGCGTCCGAGACTCGTAAAGGTAGCTTATTTATTGTGTTAACAATTTGGAGAGTTCGCGATTATTTCGAGAACTGATGGAATTTTACCTACAGTGAAGAGTGTTTTGCTTAATAAGCTTAAAATAAGCTCCCGTATTCCGTACAATGCGGAGGACTCTCGTGTAGATCCTCTGCGAAATTACCTGAAACAAACAAAAATTAAAATCATTATTTTCTAGAAAATACACGGAACAACGATTTTATCGGATTAAACAACGTATTTTGTTGTTAACGTCGAGTAGCGACTTAATTTTAATAGAATTTTTCTCGCTATTTCGTTTTACAAAGATGAGTCGAGTTATTTGTTTTTCTTTAAATTGGACGATAAAATGAATAGAACGTAAAACATTTTCAACGCAAATCATAATACGGATTACGTGACTATGTTATTGTGTGAGTACGATTTTGTTTTATCTTCAGGATAACACTAGAGGGGGCACAAGAATATTTACACAAAACAACGTACCTAAATTCAAGGGATAGGCGCATTTTTATATTTCCATCGAATAAGTATCACACGAAAAACGAATCAAAACGCAAAACCGTCCGAAAGGGATAGGGCGCCAACTGCCGTATGAATCCGTAGGAATGAATAAAAATAGCTGAGCACAAAGGGCGCACGGGTCAAAGCTCGGTCCCTCCGGCTGTAATAAAGTCTCCGGCCTCCGCTTCCAAATTAAAAGTAATGCGGCTCTCGTCAATTGGTGCCCCCTCCGCCCGCATCATCCAGGAGTCGCGGGCTCCATAATTCATTATGTCCTTCCATTCAGCAGCTCCATCAGACCATATAATATTCATCTTCAGAGCTCTACGCTCGACTGCTGGCGCTCCCGGCGAAAGGAGCGCCTGATACGCGGGCTGGCAATATTCACGACCTGTTGTGAAATCTGGAATACATGAAAGAAATGGGTCGCCCCAAAATGCCGACATGCAAGAAAATGTCTAGGAAAGCGCTTTTTGTTCATGCAAACGAGACTGCCCGATTTACTATGGAACACCGTAAATCATTTTGAACATCAATAACAACCTCATTAAAACTTTTTTTTTCATACTAACCAGTCAGTGGTAGGTTTTATGTATATATTTATTATACTCTCATAAAACATTGTTATACTAGTTTAATAATATAATGTAAATGGATTGAATTCTTACTCAATGTAAAATAAAATATTGAAAATTAAATTTCAAAATATGGAAAACTTGGCAAAATAATGAAAATATATACTGCCAATACTTGATTTAAATTCTAATCAGGTATGATCATTTTTATAGTAAGCTTGTTATTTTGATTTTAAGCTGTATAAACAAAGTTATGCTCATAGATGAACTTAATCCACGCCCTGGATGGCTTAGGATATGGATTAAATAATATATCAATATTTCTGAAATTTGGACTCCAATTACGATGAATATCGATTTACAGTCAAATAAAAAATATATATTCATCATATTTATCTATATAATGAGATATTAACTTAATATGAATAAGGGCAGACGCTTTCACATATAATAAGTACAGCATTAAAATAGTATCTTGTTTTGATGTTGTTTTTTGACTGACTTAATATGGCAAAATAATATCATGTCGGGTAGTTACAGACCATAAAGCTCAGCTTTCTTGCAATGCTTGGTTACGATTTTTACATAACCAGGATGTACTAGATGTCATAGAACTATAAAATTTAGATAAAAAAAAATAGATGTATTACAGCTCATTCTTTTGTAAGATAAATATCCAACACATAGAGTGATGATAGAGGTTTCTCCACAATTTTTTTGTTTGTTTGTTTGTTTATTCGGTCGACGATATTTGAAATGTTTTTCCGTATCTGCTATTAAGATAACGAGTAAACGTTTAACATGCTTTTTATATCAATAATTATTTATGTCGCTTATTCCTTCCGCTCATAGCGAATATTTTTGCACGCGAAGTAGCTGGCGTGAAACTGGTTTAGAAATATAAACGCTCATAATATTACGTGATTCGTCAAATAAACGTCGACGATCCGCAACGGCGATTTATGAAACGCGACCGAGGCGGGTGTATATTAAATAAAAAATAAAATAAAACTTTTTCCTGGGCGTATGACTTTTAACGATATCGAATTTTTCCATATTTCAGCACAAACAAGGGATGGAGTTGAAACCTCACATTCTTTCCTGCGTAAACCGCGCCGGGGCGGGCGAGTTTTAAGTGCGCGAAGTTCCGTAATTTATCATATTGTCGTGGAGCCGGCTAGACTGCACTTTACCGGTTTAATAAGAGGGTGAGTTATCGCCGAGCGCTACGAGGAAACAAATAAGAGCGAAGTTGGCCAAAGATCTAGTGCATCCATTAGTGCTTTACTCCGATGCGACGCGAGCAATGAATGTTTTAAGTTGACTCTCATATTCAGATACTGATGTTTTTATAGACTAAATATATGCATGATTTGTAAAATTAAAACAATGTTGTTTTATGATATATTAGGGGAAATGTATGTAAGCCACCAGAGAGTAGGGAATCACCGCCACCCACGAACACCTGAAACTCCACAAGTGCGTTGCCGGCTTTTTAAAAATATAAAATCCTTTCTCGAAGACCTTATCTCAGTTGATAGAGTTCCGCTGATGGTAAATCATTTCAGTTACATTTATCGGCGCATGGCAGAAAACTGCACATGAAGCGCACGGTGGTAGAACGACATCCATCTAGATGGTGATGCTGGTATTTCCGCCGAAGAAAACGGTGACAGAATTCAGCAACAGGAAGAAGGTTCAATTATTTTCCAGCAATCTCCGGATTATGTGTGATAAAGAATGCATGTGCTAGAATTTTGTACAAGCATTTGAAGTTTGTGATTTTAGTCATGAAGAAAAGGCTCGACGAAGCAAGTGCATTTGAATTAAAGAGATTTAAATAATACAGTTATGGAGCAGGAATTGGCATTATTTTTATACAAAACCTTCGATCTCGCGCCAACTGTAACTGTTGGATCGTTACACAGATTGAGAGAATTATTACATACGGTTTGTAGTTTTTGTCCGTATTGTCGCGTCAAATACAATATTAAAACCTAAATCTTTCGATATAAAATATTCAATTTAGACAATATCTCTCTATAAGAAGTGCCCTCAAGAGTAGCTATTTTATGTTCTACATTTTTGATATTGACGTCAAAACAAAATTACATACGTAACACACCGCTTATAATTTCCTTTCAATGTATGTATAATTTATCATCTATGTTTAGCATTTTTTAAGAATCCTCTGAGTGATACTTTCGTATATAAGTTCAAAAGTTACTGTTGAGTTAATGAGACTTGAGTGTTTATGCAAAACAATTGTAATAGTAATAAGATATCAGTATATAGACCGTAACATATTTTCTTGAAATTAAGCGTAAAAATAAACAAGTTTTAAGTATTCCTGACACCTCGTGATATTATTAATAGTTTTTCCCCTCGAACCTTTAAAATATAACAAACCGAAAGTTGAATATGTTTTTGAATTTTAGTACGTACGTTTATTAATATACGTACATAGTTCATTCGTTCATTAATATTGGGTAAGTACAACACATATATATGTTAAATTCGTCATCTACGTGACGTAGTACGTTACAGACAGATTAACGAGCATCTAATTCAAAATGTTCCGTTTTACATTTCGAATAGGGAATAATTATGACTGGAACTTTACAGGGTTTGTCGAATGACCGGTGTATCTTTTCGATGATTCGGGTAAAAGCAGCGTACGTTTCTTATATTAAAATCATAAAGTTAAAATGTTAAGACGCCGTCTGTTCGTATAACCAAATACGTTATATTGACACAACAAACCTTCGTTCCGTCAAATTAACGGTCATTATCATTTCAGTTAAACCGAACAATATCTTATTACTTTACGTGACTAATCCTAGTTGATACATAAATTTATAATTTGGGATCTCTAAAACGGTAACAACAATTTCGATGAAAACATCTACTCTTATAATGTTTTGCTTTTACGAATTTTTCTATAAAAGTCGTCCCAGGAAAACGAAATTCCAAAATTTATTTTCTAAACGTTACTTCATAGCGCCATCTCGTAGAATTTTGAGGTAATTGTATTTTTGCTATACTATTGTATGTAGTACCGAGGTGCGAATAGCCTTAACGTAATGTTCTCAACAACAGACTAATCGTGAAATTACATATTATGTAGTGCATAATTATTATGTAACTAAATATTTATACTTACAAATTAACATAAGTAATTTTTCCCGTGTAAAGTTATCATATTCCCACGCCACCGTATGACAATTATTTTCTGTTCTAGTTCTTTCTAAATTATGGAGTGGGATGGATGAAATTGCTACTTAGTTAGGTACTTCGATATTATTTCTTAACACTTAACAGTCACTAATTTAGATTTATTTTTAATGGCGAAGACTAATATGCATCAGCCGCATACTTGCAAGTGTTACGTAAGTATACGGCCCTGTTAAAGTCATAAGCCGACGGCGTGACTTGGACAGATATACCGTGGATGAAAGCGTGGAAAATAAATTGGGAACACGCTGCGCGATCGGAAATCGAACACAGAACCTCTCTTATCAGAAACGAACGTCTCAATCGTCGTGACACTACGGTGTTATTGTAGAAGACCTATTGTAATTTTAGAAATATTTTATTCGCCATTTCGGTAAGGAATTCCAGGAATATTTCATGTGAAATCTCGATAAAGAAGTCTTAACAGATTAAACAAATACAGAGCAAAAGAACTGATCTCAGATTTATCCTTCCATTCGGAGTTGTTAAGGAATAAAAAAAATATAGCATATCAGTGATACAATACTGGTTTCTAGGAAAATAATAGTAAGTACAAATATAACGGACCTAAAGTTTCTAAAATCTGTACCTCATTTTTATCTTAGGTACATAAAAATTTATTACTATTATGATTATTTGACACTAACATATTGAATACAATGATAAACAATCAGCCACGTAAATACCAACCAATTTTTTTGAATCAAACTAGATTTTTAATTTCCAACTCATGAAGAGTAACACCAAAAAAAAATCATGATAACTCCGACCGTCAAGAAGTACAACACTATTGTAGCGAAATATAGAGGGCGATATAGAGGGAGCAGGAGACACAGAGGAAAAAGAAAAAGGAAAGGCAACAATCGCAGCAAGCCTAAGGTCAAATACAGTCGATAATACGGCTGTTTGCAGAGGAATTACGGCGGCCCGGAGCGCCCGTCCGCTTTGACAGACGCTTTTTGGCTCGAACAAAGGGGAGAAGGTGTAATCCGACCTTTTTCAGGACGAGCCTCGCGTTGAGGCGTACGAGTGCATTGCGCGGGCGGGCGGGCGGACGTAACAGGTGACACCCCGCGGACGACACGCCAATAAACAGCCGGCCGTGGCGGGCGTACCAAAAAAGGTACAGGGGTGGGGTCTACCACGGGCGAATTGACCGACGAGTTTTAATTTAAGTCAAACTACAAAGCTACACGCTTCGGAGACCACATTAAGCCGTGGTCCCGGATGTTTCCGCACTAGGCCAGCTTGAAGGGTTTAGGTTCAAGTCCCTTTATATCAAAAAACGACAGGTATCGTGGGGCACCTGATTGGTATGAAGTTCATTTCGCTATATACCATGTTTTATCTGACAGGCAAAATGAAATTAGCTAACATCGTTTGAAAGTAATCAAATAAAAACAAAAAATACTCGTTTCCTTCAACTCGAATGTAATTCAAAATGAAATATACGTATATATTAACTATCTACTAAGAAAATTGAAAATTTTCAATAATCGGGAAGTTACTGGTTTTACCCAGTTTTTCGAAAATCGAGTTTTTGTCGATTTTCAAAATCGATTGTCTGTATGTGAGTATTTGTGTATGCGTGCGTGCGTATGTGTGGATACATGTAAACCTCTCATAACTTTTGAACGGCTTGAGCGATTATAACTAAACAAGTCGCATTCCAAAGTGTTTCACCAAAATTATACTTTCTATAAATTTGATTCGATTCGGACCGGTATATTTTGATATGTCTAAAAATAAAAATTTTGAAAAACTGTTTTTAAGAATAATTTTTAAACGAATTTACCGATCGATTCCAAAACTAATCAGATTTTGACATCAAAACCACGTTGATCACCACCAATCCGGTCAAAATCGGTTGATTCAGTCATGAGATAACGTTAACAAAAATTTTGTAGAAATTGATTTTTAAATTACTCCGAAATTTTATGTTTGATCATTTAAAGTTCGCGGGAAGTTGCAGAGATGGCCTTAAGAGCTAATCCTTTTACTTTTTTTAATGTCTATCTTTTTTTTTTGTAAATAATCTAAGGTAAGGAATCTAATCCAAAATCTTATTTAATATTTTATGACAAATATTCATTTAATAAAAATGAAATATAAGAGCGAATTATAAATAAAATACTAAACAAAAACTTATCGTTATTGTATCATAGTAATTATAATAATTGAAATACGATGCAATACAATGCAATACGATGCCTTATGGTAATTACAGTAAGGTAAATTTTGAAATTCAATTTCGTCCAAGTATCTCGAAAATGCAGCATCAATCGTATTACGATATTTTGTTGCGTACTACGCTGGATTATTGTTCGTACTCAAATTAGATCTATCTCATAAGAAAAATGTGAATGTACCCGATTCTCTTTTTATCATCGAAGTTAAAGTCAAAGTCTCCAGTCAATATTAGTAGAAGTTTACAAAAATCATGTTTAAGTAATTCAGAACCTTCTTCAGTATACGCATTGAGAAAGAGAGTCGATGAGAATCAAATGGTGGGGCATAAAACGCTTTTTCGTTACTTGACGATTCCTACCAACTCACAACTCCCGCAAGGCACGTTAAGGAATTTGGTTAATATAAAAAGATTGTGGGAGAGTATAACTCAACTGTGGGGTTATTAAAAATCTAATATAACAAATAGCAGTTTGTTGTTACGTCCGTATCACGTCTAATAAATATGAGAATGCGATCCAGATTTTCACATTTATCACTAATCTTTGTATTGCTAAGACGATGATCTGTAAGTGTTAATTCAGAATTCTTTGCTCGAGTTCAAATACATGTAATAAAAATGTAAAACTATCATGTCTGTACGTTGTAAATATTTATCAAAAACTGAATACGGGTGATGTAGGGAGCGTACCTACCAGAATACAATAAGATAATTTTTAAAAACTTCGTTTGAACACATTAATCTCTAATATATGATGTTTTATGGCGTTTGCAGGTAAAGTGAGCGTTGCTTGGGATAATATATATTTTATCAAAATATCGGGATTTATTTTATCGAAATTAGCCCACCAAAAATATAAACTTTTAAAAATAAATTCCACACGTACTAAATCGCAACTATTCAATATATAATCCAGTTGTTTCGCCGTCGCGATCGGTCGCCTTCGGTTCGGTTTCCTGGACCACCCATTCAGTTTAGTGTGTTACTGTGTGTGCAGTGTTCCTTCGAGTCGCGTTCCGGAGTGTCGGATGTATGAGTGTGTTTGGTGCCGCGCAGTATACATCGCACGACGACAGTAATGTCACGTTTGCGTTCGTCCCGGTGATACGCTCCGGTTTACCACACCGTTTGCATGCCGAGCCCGCGCACGGTTTCTGCGCCTAGGAAGCGCTCCCGCACGTTTACACTCCAGATTCCGATCGCTTTTTTAGTTATTTCGTGTATTTTACACGCTTAAATGGTTTGTCATTGTCTACGTGAGAGCGACCGCATGTTGACTAGCAGCAATCTCTAGGGCTGGACTTGCTCAGCGTCATGGTTAGCGGTCAAACTCTGTTATCGATGGTCAATCCAATTTAGAATTTTAATTCAATAAGTTACCTTACGTTTTTACGTAACGATTATAAGTCATTTTTGAATTTTAAATTTAAATTCAGTGATTTATGGGCCTAAAGTTCTCGAGCAGAATCGTTAGATTTTTAACCGTCTTTCGTGGTTTTTTGCCGTCCCTCTCCAGTGTTCGCTTTTACAAGCGTCGTCTATTATTTAATCTATTACACAAGGTAATAGGTTAGATTTTAGTTATTTTTGCCTCTTCCCGGGGCAACACCGTCACCTATGACGTTATTACGTCGTGGTAACCCGGAAGGGTTTCATGACCTTCGCGCCGTTGGCAACCGCTGTGCCTTCTGGCCGCTTAGACGAAGCCTACACAGCCTACGGGCTAAAAAGGCAGGCGCCTTAATGCTTCAGGAGGTTTTTAGTCCGTGCGAGTCGGACACACCCAGTGCGCCCGGGCGCACGGACTGCCCATAACGGGTTTTGTCCTTCTTTCCTTCGCACGGGGAAAATACAAAAAATTCAATATATAAAAATAATTCACGGAGAAAGATGGGGTTGTCTGCCCAAACATGTCATTCATAAAGTTTATATCATTCATATCAACTAAACGAACATTGTGAATTATAGATTAAATACAGTTGCAGAATTAATATCAAATTTAAATTGACGCGTAACAATATTTATAAAACAGTTTTAAATACCAACTGGATTGCATAGCTATCGCATAGAAAAATAAACGAACATGAATTAAAAACCGTAAAATAATAAATTTCCGTTTCCTTTTCTCTCTGCAAATTTTACATTACTGCGATAAACTATATTAGTTTTAAATTTTCTGCTATCAATGAAATGGTGCGGGACTGTTCTCCTAAGGATGAAATGGCAAAATTTTTTTTTTTAATATTATGATGGTAAGTGTGATGTTGTAATTTAGAAACAAGATATTTTAAATTTCATATTGACAAAGCATTGTTAAAACGCACTAACAAGAAGATCGTCAACAATTAGTTGTAGTTTGAAGTTAAAAGAGTGACTTGTTGAAGTGTTCTTTGCGAAACAAGAACACATTCCATTAGACGGTATCCTAGTTTCGCGAAAGCGGTGTTTCCATCATTCTCGACACAGTCAGAAGGTAATCTGAGTTTGACCTTTAGGATTGCTGTACTGGTTCTCTCTCGCTCGTCCTTTGCAAACTGAAAAATTTCAGCGTTATTGTATAATTTAGTTGTTTGCGTATCGGCGAGAAATATTTATAGTTCGGTCCGGAAGGGCGGGCGGGCGGTGAGCCGCCGCCGCCCGCCGCCGGCGCGTAATCCGAGCATTATTCCCGCACAACGAGATCGAGTAGCGGCAACTTTATCAAAGATCTTTCTAAAGATTTTGCCCTTAGTATTAAGTAGGACATCAGAGCCTCCCCAAACAGAAATAATGGCGGGAGATAACGACAGAGCTGGCCCATTACCCAATTGGGTAAGCGGGGATTCCTTCCTTTTGTCCGAGTTTATCTCGTCCGTTGAAATATGATCTGCGGACGGACGCTTTGATTGTCGCGGGCCCATTCAATTTGGGAGAAAATCTGCGGCCTTCATTAAATAAAGGATATCGATATATCGCCGGCGGCGCCGATACGCGCCGCTAACGGACTCAAAGACCCGCCCGCCCTCGGAACGACTCGGCCGACGGCGGCGCGAGGCTGATGCTGTTTCGATACCGGAAGCCGTTAATTCGTAAATAACAACAGTGGTGGTGGCGCTATCTTCCTCTTAATCAACTTATTTCGAGCCCCGACGTGGTACATCACGTCCCTGTTCATAAGGCGCATTCATTTGTTTAATTGTTATAGTTGTTATTCCTTATATTCACTCCATGTTATCAACTACTCATTACCTCAATTAACATCGAACCAAAATAAAATGAACATACGAGGTAATGTAGACATTTAAACGACAACTACTCTCTCTACTCAGTATACGACTACAGTAAAACTTTTTAAATCACATTTCTTCCAATTGGCCAAAATAAGTGAATCCATTTTTCCAAATAAATAAAAAATAGAAATTTATTACACATATTTTAATATTTATTGAAGACTAGAATGTCTTAGTTTTCAATAGGCTCTTTCAATAGTCTTCAATAACCTCGGGCTACGTAAATATTATATAAAATTATTATATTTTTATAATAGAATGTACGTAAAGTGTGTACGATATACATGTAAGATGTTATTGTTATATTTTTAAAAATCTATAAAATATTTATAGACCTTATATTTTATTTCCTGTGATTCGACGGTACTGAAAATAATCATCACATTCACTCATTTTAAAAAGAATATATTACAACGCCGAACACTTCTTATTCGCTTTGATTCAAAAAAATCAACATATGTAACATATGTTTTGTTAACATAACGAAAAAAATAAAGCTAAATAAGCTTGTAACCGGCTAATATAAATTGGCACAATTCACAACACCACAAAACAAGGATTCAGGTGTTCAGCAACAAATAGATTATTAGCTCGTTATAAAGGCGGCATCCCGACAACAACCACACGAGATGCAAGGCCGTGCGAGGGGCGCTGGCGACAAATCGAATTCCTCGCGAACTATGCCTCGAATGCGGTCTAATTGCAATTCCTAGAACGGAGCGGTTTTAGCTTCTTTGACGTCGCGCACTGCAGCCCCGACCTGCTGATGCTATATCGAAGTTATGCTGTAATTAAATTCCCATAACCCTGAAGCCGGTTTGTAATCAATCGTCCGGAAGCAATAATTAATATCACGAAGCTGCAGGAAAAAAAAGCTCGCCTAGCAGTTAATGTGTCAGCACGACGTGTTTTTTAAGCTATTAGTAAATCGTAACATAAATTCTAATTTGTTTCACAATTTTGGGAAACATCGTAGACAAACCAACGATTCGTATCATAATCAAAACAAGTACGATTGACAAGACCGAACTAAAAATTAATTTTTCCGATAATACAGTAAGACTTTGGAAATCCTAGTAAATAGATATCTGTCTCAAAGTACGAATATTAATAAGTAATTTTGTTGTTAAGGCAGGTTTCAAGTGCCCCACTGCTAGGGGATAATCGATCACAATCTTTTTATCTTAGGTTCAGGTTCAGATTCACTTTTAGTACCTGAAATCCCATGCTGGCCGACGGTTGTCGCTACTGTGACAGGAACGTCCAAAGGGACGATGCAACGCGCTCTCTGAAGCGAGAAATAGTAGTTTAATTTGACTTAAATAAAAAATCATTAGTCGATTGGCCCGTGGTCAAATTGAACCCATATCTCCCGGTTGAAAGGAGCGCACTTAACTGCTGAGCCAGCGCCGCTCTACTTCTCTAATTTTTAATAATATGTATATTAATAATATAAAAATTATCATTTGAATGTCATTATGATATCGAATTTACAAAAGTCAGAAAAATAATCTGGAACAACAGATTTTTTGTGAACTAACTGTATTAGAAGATAGGATTATAAGAAATTCAATGCATAAACTCTTATGGGTCATTTCAAAAGGTAATATTTTAGTGCCCCAAATTTAGTCTTTCTTTAACCTACCACCAGTTTGGTCCGTATAAGATTTTCTAGGGCAACCTCTGTCGTCCCTTCCATGACACAAATTCACTCTGTAAATTTATTTTGTCAGTCAATTTTCATTCATCCTTTCCAGATGACCAACTCACCGGAACATACCTTTTTTCTAGACTTCACGCCTTTCAAACCACACCTATCTCTAACATCACAGTTCTTACGTCTATCTTTAAAAAATCCTCCACATACATCACGGAAACACTTCGTTTCCACTGTATTGGTCCTACTTTTTTTTTTCTTGTGTCATACACAACTCTTACGTAAGCGTACAAAAATCCTCTCTTACTGAAATGGCCAATGGAAGTCTATATACGAATCCAGTTAATTTTCGAGTTAGAATTACAAAATTTCATGTTCAATTTTCTGATTGTAAGATAAGGAGTTAGGTATTCTAGCGTTCTAAAAAAATTCAACTCCTATAAAGAGCATAAAAGGAGGTATTTTGCATATTTAAGAACCGTGACACAAATTTGTAACTATAAAATTAACTTTAAGGGAAAAGATAGTGCTACAAGATTTTTTAAGCTAGGAATAATAGTTAATATTCAAATATCATAATTTTCAAAGTTGTACGGACTAAAATTGATGTTTAGGTTTTTGTTTGGTACCCAAAAATGCAATTAAAGAATTTTTAGGAAATCGAACATTAATGGCAAAAAGATTGATCTGAGAATATGTAGAAAAATTTTGGTATCACTAAAATTAGAAAGATTAAATGTCATAATCAATATTTTGTCTACAAATAAAATAGTAGTAAAGCATCGTTTCTCTTATATAATGTCAGCTATGTTTGTCTTGTCTACTTAAATTGATGACTTTTTTCAATTTAAAGACCACAATTCTCCATAAAAAATTCAATTGCGATGACCATCAGTACATTTTAATATGTGAGTTAAAGTTAAAATACACTGTGGATGGCCCAATAAAATACTATAAAAATAAGACTATTGGAACTATTGCAACTATATTTTGCCTTATCGTAACCGAGAAATTCAAGTTCGGAGAATCGGTAAAGCTGGAAATTGTTTTATTTAATTTTACACGGCTTGAATAATTTACCGTACTCCAGTTTGTATTTTAGATATTACCAACGGACTGGAAAAATAAAAGGTTATTTGTGCGAAAATAGGTTTTCAAAAAATCATTCAGGTGGATTTTCAATCATCATTAAAATTCACTCAACCAGGAGGTCTTATAAAGGGTTTAAGCTCTTCTAACCAAATAATGTATTTACGGCCTTATTTTCACATGAAACCAACATCTCCTGTAACGGACGCATCAATGCTGGATAAGTGTTATTAAACGATAATTATAGTGAAAGAGACGGCGTGTTCGCAGTGAAAACAAACCGCCGTTAGACTCCCTGTAATGAGGTACCACAGAAAATTATTCCGATTAATTTATCTAGTATAGCAGTTATGTATTTGTGGTGAATGGATATAATTCTAGTTATTTATTTGAAATGTCCAAAACATTTATTTAGGAATATACATAACACGAATTAAATAGTTTTCAGGTTTGTATTTATGCTAACACGTTTATAAGTGATAAATTACAAACTGTAACGTGAACGAAGGATAAATAATCTGCTTCTGACAATTTTTCTCGAGTCTCAGTTATGATTAATCAATTTAATAAATGCGAATAAACTGAATAAACGTGGTTATCGCTTAGAAAGCACTTCATTTTTATATTTGAGACAATTAATCAAAGAAAATATTCATTTCTAGGAGTTTATATTCGTATGATTTATAATTTTAAAACAAGAATTGCCATTATTCAGTCATGTAAGTTTTTTTTTTGTGTTATAACATGAAGATCTTTCGTATGTATGTAAGGATGTGCCTATCGAAAAATTATACATTATGTTGGTTTATTATAACCAAACATTTATTAAAATTGGGAATTTGAAAAAAGAAATATATTTATTTTTTTTTATGTATTTTAAAACTTAATTATTAATTTTATTGATATGTTATTAGAAAAACGAAAAAACAATTTTCAATTAATTATAAGCGATTAAAATTGATAAAATTTAAAAAATCACGTGACTGTGAACGCGCCACGATTGGCCACCATACTTGTGACGTCATAATGTTATAGCAATTCCATAACAGTGCAGCGTTTACAGCTATTATAAGTAACTAATGGCAATATGAATATGAAATACTTACATCAAAGTGATCTTCACAACAAAAGTTCGATTTTGTTTTAGGATTATCTCGGAGCACTGCTTGAAACCATTTTTTCGACGTTTCTCGTCTTGAGGAACATTTAAAACATTTTTCCGGAGTTGTCTTTGTAGTATTTGTACATAATGGTACAAAACAAGAGCGGTAACTTTGAGATTTGACATTTTTATATATTTTGAGTATTTAACAATGACAGAATAAAATAAATCAAAACTCAAAAGCACTACACTTATTATCTCCGTATACTACTACGAGTGACAACTAACATTATGACGTCACACGCACTCGGATTTGTTCGGGAGTTGTCGGCGCGTCTTCGGTACTGGATTCAAAATTAATTTTTATTTTGATATAGCGTTTTAATTATTGCAGAAAAAAATTAAAATTGTTTTGTTATAAAACTTATATATGATCTTTCCATTTTCAAAAAAAATTTTTTTCAAAACCTAATTGCCAGGTATTAAACAAAAGAATTAATTGGAAACATAATTAAAAATTAAACTTAACCCGTCGTGTTTTAATTCGCCCCTAAGATAGACGCGATGTTTTCGTGTTTTACGAGGTTATATGTGCACAAAGTGGTTTAATTTAATAAATCAGATGTCAAGTTTTCATAAGGTATAATAAGCTAGCTCATTTATTCATTGATAGCGGTCTAGACCGAGCTTCAATAGCTAAAACGTATGCAGCGTTTCCTTTCGATGGTAATTTTTCCGAGATGAAATTATCAAGTTTTCTTTATTTCCATGTAAAATGTAACGAGTCACGGAATTATAATTCGCAACATGCTCGTGACACGCACTCGACAGACGCTTTATATGCGACCGGCATTCAATGTTTTTGGAACGATTTCAAGAGATTATCTTTAAAAACTTTCGATGGGGAAACGAGCTTGTAAGCCACCAGAGAGTAGACGGTCATCCCCACCTATCGTCACTACAACTCCAGAGGAGTTTACCAGTATATAAAATAGGTGTGGACCACCGGAACTCTCACTCACTGGACGAAATAACACCGTTTCATACAGACTTAACGTTTCAATTATGGATGTTACGGACCTTCGCATTCGGTCTGATATACCGAAACATTCGGTTAAATTTACACCTCCGGCTCCGGCTTCGGTTCCGATGAATTTCAATCGGATGTTATATCGGAACCGAAACTTAGCGGCCGGGGTGCGGCGCGTGCCGAGCGGTACAAACAGGTTTTGACTTGTCTCCGGGAATCACCTCACGTGTATTGCGTAATATTTTTTCATTCGTTTGTTTGTTATTGTTTTCGGCGGTGTGTTTGCGTACTTTGGTTCGTTGTTTTAAAGTTTTAGTGGCTTTAGTGTGTGTGGGATATTATTGTTTTTTCATGGTGGATTTTAAAAAATACTGCTATGAAGCCGAAAGTAAGTCCAATATGGAAATACTTCCTAGAAGTAGACGCAAACTCTGCCAAGTGCAAATTTTGCGATAAAACCTATTCAAGAAAAGGAGGTACAACTACTTCGTTAAAGAACCACTTAAAATCAATTCATCAAAATGAATATGAAGAGTTTTGAAGTCGGAAAGTGATTTGAAGTTGAAGAATACCGCATCACAATCGTCAACCGCCTCTTCGTCGACCCGTTACAAGAGGCCAGGAAACAATTGACGCTAAAGGACTCTCTTATGAAAAATCAAAAATGGTGTACATCAAATCCAAAATCCAAAGAAATTGATAAATTAATAGCCGAAATGATTGCACTACAAGACCTTCCATTCAATTTTGTTGAGGGAATTGGATTTAAGCGGCTAATGCAATTCATAGCCCCAAATTATCAATTAAGGGGAAGACAGTTTTCACAAATTATATATGTGACGACTTATATCCAAAATTAGCTGAAAAGATCAGCCAATTGCTGAAAACTTTGATAAAATATCGTTTACTACGGATATTTGGAGTGAACCAAGTGCAAATGTTTCACTATTAAGCTTGACTGCGCACGGCATAAATGAAGATTTTAACAGAATAAAAGTAATTTTAAAATGTCTCACATTCGATGGCCGACATACAGGAGATTTGATCCAAGACAAATTTAATGAAATGCTTACGGAATGGGGTATTATTTACGAAAAAATTCATTGTTTTATTCGCGACGGAGGATCCAATATGGTGAGGGCAATGCGGCTAGCCGACATACCGGACATCACCTGCAATGTACATCAATTACAAATATGTGTAAGACATATGTTAGATTATGACGAAGATGTCAAGAGTTTGATAGGAAAATGCAAAAAAATTTGCACACATTTTAACCACTCTCAAATCGCACAGAGTGAACTCCATAAAATACAAAGTGAGCAGCTTAACCAACAACCTTTGTGCTTGTTACAGGAGTGTAATACAAGGTAAATAGTTTTTTTAATTACCTATACTTATATATTATTAACAACAGTAAAAAGGACAGTCACTGCAGATATAACGACCCCCCCTTATCTAGAAATTTGTTCCAAAGGGGGGTACTGTTCTCTCCAGCTGACTGTACCTAAATAATGTGCAAAAATCTGTTCCTTTCCTTCATTGCTCAGTGCTACTCTATAAAAAAACTGTATTTTTACCAGTCTTTCTGTAATATAGAATACATACTGGATGTACTTTTTTTCATTCATACCTAAATAGGTTTTTTATAACTGAAATTGTTACCTATCTTAAAGGGACAAAACGTGGGTCATAAAAAATGTGTCTAAGAGCTGTTATTAATGAATGAACATGTTTTAAAAAGACATTACACGATATCTTTCGATATGTGTTCCATAATTATCTCGCCAAATATTATAATATGTTAATTTATTTACAGATGGAGCAGTACATTTTATATGATCGAGCGAATGATCCAAATACAAGATTCCTTGTGCTTGTATGCAAGTAAACACAACATACCACAAATTTCTCCTCAAGAATGGCAACAGCTGAAAAAACTAATAACATTACTTCATCCTTTTGAAGAAATAACCAGAGAAATGAGTGGCAGCAGTACTAGCATATCGTCTGTCATTCCTTTGATACACACTCTAAAACATACGTTACAGATAGAAAACAATAAACCAGATACAAATGAAAAATTTAAAGACTTAATAAAATCTACCATTGACCAATTAAATTCAAGATTTGGAGAGCTTCACCTTAACAACTTTTATTCAATTGCTACTTATTTAGATCCGCGTTACAAAACAAAATTTTTTAATGAAGTTACTAAAGAAAATGTCGAATCGGAAATCATAACTATGCTGGGTGATGTAGGTGAGTCTAGTGACACAAACGAAGCTGAAGGCACGAGTTCACCAGTAGCGAAAAGGGCTAGATTACCTGAAGGAAATGAGGCTACCACATCTACCAGAGATAACATTACATCAATACTGTCCGATATCTTGATGAGTAGTGATGAGGACGATGATCACGCATCAGCCAACGGGAATGTCGTGGATAAGTTTTAATTCTTAAAAGTTTAGTAAATGAGTATAACAGAGAAAAACGTATAGCTATACATGAAGATCCCTTGATGTGGTGGAAATGTAACACTAAATTTCAACCTTTGTATTTTATAGCAAGACAATATTTGGCATGTCCTCCAGGGTCCGTGGCAAGTGAACAATTATTCAGCGGTGCAGGCCTCATTTACGATCCTCTGAGAAATAGATTAGAAGGAAACAAAGCATCCAAACTTTTATTTATTAAATATAATTTGTTGCTGCTGGAGCAACTCAATTTGATCTGACCAAAATAGGTGTAAGTTTTTCTTGTTGATTGATGATTAATTTTGATAATACGGGAGAGAAGTTATTAAGTATTACTAAATAGTTAAAGACTTTATACTTACATTATGTACCTGTACCTACTACTACTTAAAGTTAATTTGAAAATTTGTGATTTACCTCATAAACAATAATTTCTTATAAATACATAGTTATTATAAGTACAAGTTTATAATAAAACTTATTGTTTTGACTAAGTTTGTTCCATTTCTGTCTAAAATTTCTTAATATTAACCTTAGTGTAGAGTGTAGAGGTGCTAATGCACCATATCTGTTGATTATGTTCCAGACTTCCAGACTCCAGACTATGTTCAGGTAATAGTAGTATTAAAAATAAACAAAATAATAACATCATGGTTTTATTTTATTCCTTGACCCAAACTAATTTCACCTTAGCCAGCCGGGTAAGATGGTAGAAAAGCGCGTGAAATTTAAATTTCCTTTTCCTATGTGTGGTATTAAACCCTACGCCCTTTCATAGAAATTTGAAATTTGCGGTTTCTACTGACTGTACTGTGTGTGTGTGTGGTTTTCAATAGATCTCTTTTATCTGCCTCTTCTACCATCTATGGTTCTGGCGGTTCCGGTTCCGGTTCCGATTCCGGTTCCGATTCCGATTTCGGATCCGATTCCGATTTCGGATCCGTTAAAACAAATAAAACCCGGTTCCGGCTTCGGTTCCGATAAACCACATCCGTAACATCAATAGTTTCAATAGGGTTTACTCGAAACTATTAAAAGAGCGACAATTAACACATAAATGCCAACAATTGGCTAATCGCGTAACTTGTAAAACGTAGAAAAACAAATCAAACAAACAGTTATATTTCGAAAACACATTTTATACAAAACCAAGATCCGTCGATTATAGTAAACGAATCATTAATAAATTCTTTTATAATCCTAACGTTTTTTCCCCAAAATCTAGTCCCTTCTCGGTTAATTTCGCCGCGGGCGGATGTCTCGCTCCGGTGAGCTCGCGCCTACAAAGAGTTACCTTAAGAACACATTATGAGATTATTGAACGCGCCCTGTAACCTACATACGATTATAGCGCGTCTAACGACGGAGGCATATTCAATATTAGGTTTATAAAGGGTTTATGTATTGAGTTACGTGAGATACGATTCACGACAGAACGATTCCGACTTTTAACAACATAAATGATAATAAATGTATAAACTTTTGATATATATCACATTTATAATAAGAATATTTACCGTATTGTTATTGATAATACGGTATTGAATTATACGACATTTTGTTAGCAATGAGGCACTGAAACTAATATGCATTTGTATTTTCAATATCCATGTTGATTCTTGACGTATTTTTTTTCTATAACTTGATGGATAAGCAAAAAATTTGAGATTATTCAGTTGGAGCATTAGAAATATCTGATCTAAATGTATTTTGAGCGTGTAACACGCCAACGTAACAAATAATGAAGCCGGAAGTTATTCCGATTGACGTGCAATGACGCGTCAGTTAGTCGTTGAATGCAATTATGTAGTTATCAGGTGAAATGAATGTAAAAGATGTTGAGCTGTAGCAAGTACGTATTTACATATGAGAATTTCTATAAAATATTTTAAATCGTTTTTCTATTTTCTATACATTTTTGTACTTACGTACATGATGCGGTGATAAAGATTTTTAGCTGCAATTTTCTAACCGCTACCTTGGGAAGAAAATGTTTGTGTGATAACTTTATGCCTTACAAGTTTCGCTGAGTTCAGTTGAAATCTTTTATTTTAGTTTTGTATTATAAATACGAAGAGTAAGTTCAAATCCAAAAAAAAATTACTTTAGGCAGCATTAGATTGAAATCACCAAATTATTGTAGTACTTAATATCATGAAAATTACAGACGGTTCAAAAATTTTATAGAAATCGACCAAAAACCAAAAACTCCCAAAAGCACAACACACATACTTACACATAACTATAAAGACTCAATATAAAATGCCAATGCATACAGATATCGAACTATTAAATTAATGATCAATGTCTTACGTTATCACGGCAAAGCTGGTGAACCGAATTTGATGAAATTTGATACAGCTTGAATTGAACAAAAAACGTTAAAAGAAAACTATCTGTGAGGAGGTGAAATAAAAGAAAACAAAGATACACCAGTAAAAAGAATCAGTTCTAAGTTGCATAGTATACAATAACCTAATTCAATGCACGATGCACGGATGCGTGTTTCTGATCCCGCTCTTAAACTTGCACAGCTCAAAAATGGGACCAGCATTGGATCGACATACGACGAAGGAATTAATTTAAAAGGTTATATTATACAAAAAGCTAGTTGAATATACATATAGATATAAATAAAGAAGAAGGATGTTTCTTTTCAATTTTCACCGCGTTCTACGTACCTTGTGCATTTCTACTATGTAACACTAACCTTTGAGAAACCATCTTGACTTTGAAACCAAACATCGACAAGTTTCTATGGTATTCCACCTCTACGTATGGGACTCCCGCGGTCACGACACAGATCCATCCTACGACATAGTTCATCCTCAGTAGTTGTGAACCACTTATAACGCGACCGGGAAATGTTACTAGATTACCGACATACCATTGGTTGTATTAGCAAGGACGGGTTTAAACTGGAAAATACATTTTAATGTAATGAATTCTGGCCTGAGATAATGGTGGAATACACCTATATCGTTTTATTCAAACAAACATATATATGTATGTGATAAAGCGGAAATCGAAAAGGAAAAAATAGGAAAATGTAAAGTATCGCGTGGCGCACACGCGGCTGACGTATCGCCGACGGCTGTCTCTCGTCCGTTGCAATCGCGAGATCGCTTCGCCTTCTACTCGGGCATAGCGTGACGGTTCGTGAGCGAAGTGGAAATGCTAAATTCTAGATAGCGATCGATTTAAACTAGATTCGAGATTGAATTTAGGAACGAAATCGAAATTGAGTGCCTTTTCTACTTTCGGCCGCGACTGATAACGTTATGATAGCCTTAACTAAGTTGCACAGCACTTTATACTCTTAAAATATATGCGTATTATTTTTATTAGGGTTCCGAACCAAAATGGCTAAAACGGAACCTTTATAATTTTATCATGTCCGTCCGTATGTTACAGGTATTTTATTCAAAAACTACAAGACATATGGTAATTAAATTTTTAGTGTAGGTGTCTTGTATAAGCCGCTACTTAGTTTCGTAGTTAAATAATAAAAATAAATGTTCATAGGGGACACACCCAATACGTGTAATAGAAGCTGAAAAAAAATTTTTTTAGCTAATATCAACGTGCGATACATAATAACTTCGGCAGTTCTTTTAAAAACAAATAATCGCTCCAAAAGTAGCGGAAATTGTGTAAGCTCCTTTGTTTTCTAAACCGTATGTTGAAAAATATGAAAAAATAACGAAGTAACGCTTAATAAATACTTTAACGAAACTTTTTATAAATGGTCGGTTACACTATTTTGAGTTGTTACTAAAAACTACACTTTTCAACAAAAGTACGTAAGTGCCATGAAGGTACGCTCTTTTGCTAATGCACTTTACACTAGTTTTGTAGTAATATTCGACATACCTACTTATTTTTCTAGTTATAGACGATTAAAGTGCTTATAACTATTCAGTCCGGAAAACATGGAAAAAGTGTAACAACGTACTTTTTTCATTTGTAGTACATTCTTTTGTCAATAATGGTTTCGGAACCCTATAATAAGTATAGCCCGATACTCTTGGCCAGTTTTTTATTTATTTACTTTCATATCGCCCAGCGGAGCGGGCGGTTAACCGCTAATACAGTGGAATATACAATTGAAATACAAACACATAGATTGGAGAAATCGAAAACATTTACGGTTTTCACGGAAAGAAAATCTACTTTTCATTTTACTCCTTCATGTACATATATTTTCCAAAAATATTATTTTGTCCGTACGATTTTCCACGTAATTAATTTGTTTAATATTAGGTTTTCAAGTAACATCAGGGTTTTTCTCTATTATTTACGTATACGGAGAGAGAATAAGTACTGAGAATCGGCCTTCAGTTCGAGGGATTTTAAGAAATTCTTTCCGGCGTGCGCTCACAACGACGTGCGTAAGCGAAAGGCTGTGCGGGTCACACAGCTGGCGCCCTCTGGTGGCGCGCGCCCCGCAACCTAATTACACTATTTGGCCGTAACACAACCGCAACGGAAACATTAGCCGGGAACGTCACAAGTTTGTGATATATGCGCGAGAGACTGTGATTACTCTACTTAAAACAAACACACGCCCCGTGCGCGGCGTTTCAGGGTACGACACCAACGTTAGAAATTAACACCGTAAGAATTTGTTGTGCTCCTTAAATGTTAGACTCGATAGAAATCAAAAAATAACAAAACATAATATCAAAAAACAAAACATAAAAAATGAAGTGGGCCCCCCAGACAAAAGACTTAATCATCAAACTTGTTTGTATGAAAACAAAACTATGAAATAAAACACATTATTTATATAAAATATATAATAGAAATATATTATATAATGGTAAGGAAACTTCAATACGCGAATCAAACTTGCACTTGCCAGTTTTTAATATAATCCTTTCCGATTTATTATAAAGCCTCAAAAGTATCTTCCATGCACATAAAGGTGATGGACAAGACTAATTATACAATATTAATAATGAGGTGCAGCATAATTATAAAGTAACTAAAAACAGGTTTTGTCACCGAGTTACGACAATCTAAACATTTGAAAGAAAGTGAAATCATGTCATTGTCGGTAGCTGTAATCAGATAAATCATTTCCAAGTGATCTTATTAGTTCACTTTAATACTGTTATATAAATGAAATCAGATAACCAAAGATATCGCAAATTCAAAACATTGCTTTCAATAAAAACAAGACGACACTATTTTGTCGTAAGATCTACTTGATCTTTAACTGCAATTTATAGGTAAAAAACATTTTATGACTAAAAGAAATCATTATACAGAAATTATAATACAATAAATTTCAGGAGCCTATGACGTATTTATTAGCATTGATAATATTTAATATCCATTTTACATGACCGTGATCTATGTGATTATACCATCCGTGATTGCAAAATTTATATAATTAAATTACTTTTGAGGTGCCACAAATAGGTGAAGTACGTGACATTTTATAACTTTTATACCATATTGTGTGGTCAGTTTGAGATGCAGGTTGTCTGATTAATAGGGTTCCGTGGTCCATACGTTATAACACTGCGATTTTGTCATCACTCCTGGTAATGTTCTACTCGTATGGGTGATACATCGATTTTGTAATTTGAAATTGTCTAAAGTAACATTTTAAATAATTATATAAAATTAAGGGTTGAATTTTTTTTCCGCACACCTTATTGTACGGAATGTCGTCAGATAGATATTAAATATTAGCTAATATTTGTAAGCGACCTTTGCTTACAATTTTAGGATTTATTAACTGCCAGTATCATTAATGTTGCGTCCCTCGCTTTAACTTTTTGCCATGTCTTTTTACAATCTAAAAAATATAGTAATAGAGTTTTATAAACACTTTCAACGAAAAATATTTTTAAAGGTTTTTAATTTTTCAACATAATTGAATTTTCAGTTTTCAACATAATATTATTACCGAGCCATATGGGCACATGCATTTTGGTACGATAGATACCTATTTCGTGCAAAAATATTTTAGGTTTTCTTTTTCAAATTTATAAGAAGCGAAATATTACTCGTTTAATTTGAATTTTATAAAATCACATATTTCTTTCAACGGCAAGGAGCCGTGGATGCGGGAGTCCGCCTCAGCCTGGCCGCTTTTGTTTAATTTCGTTTCTCTCCCAAGTCAAATTTACAATTAAATAGCGCCGGTGTCTTTTTTTCGAAAGGAGGAAGTTGATGGGAATATAATAATATACCAATAATAATAATAAAGCATTTTTTTTCAGTATTTATAATTTAATTTATTTGTTATTTTCAATTTTTAAGTAAGAAAGTAATAATAAATCAAAATAAGTATGTTCGTCACATGGCCTCGCTCAGGGACTCCTCCAAATGTTTTCATTTTCACGCTCTATCGTTGCGAGCATTCAGTCTCTATTAACATTTTTTAATTTCATTGACGAGGCGATGTTTGGGTTTGCCTTTGTTTCTTTTTCAGTCTGGACCTATCCATTCGGTGATACGTTTGGTCCGTCTTTTGTCTGAATTCTGGCAATGTCCGCCCATCTCCATTATAGCTGTTGTGCGTGTTGTCCTGCGTCTAATAATTAGTTTTTCTTCGAATATCTTCGCTCCTACGTTCATTCATCGGTAAGCTAGATGCCGAGACTACTTCTTGCCTTATCGGAATCTCATGAAACGAACTACATACTGTCTCAACAGTATACGTTTGTTGAGTTTCATTTTAAATTCTTATTCTACAACCAGCATACACACAACGTTTTATACGACAGACGCCTTCTTGAAATGAACACTTGGCTTCGTCGGTTTTTCGATACCGCACCGAATCGAACGCGGTCCCACGGCCGAATAAATATCCCGAGTTAATAGAGTATCAAAAACGAAAAAAAGGCAGTCGGATGCAGAAAGGGCGCGCACGCGGATCCGCGACAGCGTCTAACGGGCCGAATAATTAATTACACACTCGTCTGTCAGAGGCACGGGCGGGACGCGGCCGCCGCGCGCTCGGCCCGATCCGGGTCTCGCACGGAGACGCGCGTCGCCACGGCACGCCGCACGCCGGCGTAGAATGCGGCCGTCGCCAGTCGAACGTTCACATTGACGCGTGACGAAGCGATGGGGGATCGCGTCTCGAAGAATCATCTAGATCATGTAAAAACCTGGGATTCTTGATGTACGTCGATGAGAAAATTTGATGTTCGCGTGTGTCAAAACGGAATTCGTCTAAATTAAATAAGGGAGAAACGCCGGCAGCGAGCAGAGAGATTAAGAAGTGAAGAACGGGTGGGAAGTTCAGACGAAAATAAGTACCGCTGAAATCAAAATAAGGGTCGCTATAGAAATATAAACATAGAAGATATCCATATTGATATACGTGGATATCTTCTATATATATATATATAGATAATATAATACATTCACACAGAATAATTTAGTGAGATATATTTGTACATTTGTACTATAGGTGATGAGAATAACTTCCTAAAAAAAAACAACTGGCAAAGTTCGTATCGGGCTATGCGCAATGTAGAGTTCCGTAGTTGTCCGTCACAATATGCGGATTCAGAAGAGGCTTTTTGTTCGATACTGTTATACGAACCTATTAAATAAGTACACGATCCAACGGATAACAATGTCTAAAACGGATTCACATAGAACGGGTATTAAGGATGTTATGAGGTTGTATTGCATAATTTTGCATCGTTCATTAAATTATACTACTACCTATTTTACATGACCAACATCGTCATATAAGTAATTTTCATTAGAATTTGCTTTTGCTCATCCAAGTATATTTTATAAGTTTGTCGATTATTATTTGTTAACTAGTGAAGCCTACTTGGCTATAACAAATTTTCTTTTAATTTCATTATAAATACAACGGCAATGATTTTTTCACATATCTATCCTAAAATAACTGTTTAGTTGGTAGGCAGGCACTTGAGTCTAACAAAATTAACATTTTGAAACTTAATACTTCGCAAACAGATCACTAAATAGAAAAACGGTTTGCACAGACCCGCAATGTTCTCGAATAAGTGTCGAACGACACCACATATATCATAGGATACACGAGAAAAAATTCATGCCCATTTCACGGGTAAAAGATACCCTAAAAAATTTTTTATTAAAATTTTATTCTACTACATTGTCGGCGTGAATAATATATACTCATACCGAATTACAGTTTTCTAATTCTAGAATCTCGGAGCTAAGCAGTGGACAGACAGACAGAAGAACGGACGGACGGACATGAAGACACTATAAGAGTTCCTTGTTGACTACGGAACTTCAAAAGAAAGGCGACGTTTCTCAGTTTATTATGTACGATTTTATTGTCGAGTCATTTCATCGCAAATTTACATCGAAATCTTAATATTTTTCTATAGGAAATATCGAGTTGTCTCGCCATCAGAACCATGTATTAAAATGAATTTTTATTGTTACCCAAATAATCGAGAGAAGCAAAGGGATAAAGGGATTTGTATAATAAACGACAATCGTCTAGGTATATGTGGTGTAGATTATAATAAAATAAAAGTCTGAAAGGACGAGTTGAACGCCGACTAACGTTTTTTGTTTCTTTTTTCTTCAATCGACTAGACATCGCGCAAAACGCACGAATAAAATAAACGGCTCGCGACATAACGGTGACACGAACGCGGCAATATCACAAATTCACAAATGGCGACACGTAAAAAAAAAACTTGTTAAAACATAAAACATATCTGGCGAGCGGCGTCGGCGCCGACGTCCCACGTCGGGCGCCCGCTGTCTTGGAAATAAGGAAACTTCCCTTTCGTAGCGGGAGAAAAATTCTCTATAGTAGCGGCGGGAACGCCGCTCGAATCCCTGATGTAATACAATAACAGGAGGTCTGGAACTGTGCGATAGTTACGCCACCTGCCGTCGTTCTGTAACAACTTAAGATTGGATTCTTGCTACGACTTGTTGAATTGTTTTAGAAGTATTTTGCAAACGTTCTCCAAAAATTGAGTTTTTACTTTTTCCATCTGATAAGTGTGAGATATTAACATAGATATTTGTTTAATGAATTTCTATAATATATTTAAATCGTATTTTACAAATTCTATATTCTACACTAAGATATTATAATTATTTATTAATATCAGCGCTTCCATTTCATACAATTGATTAGTGACTTAAATGCATACGTGCGCTTTTTAGGCTGTTTACAATTAGAACTTTGTATTTATCTTTCGCTTTAAAATGGTTTAAAGTATTTTACCCTTTAAGAATCATGTTAAATTGTTTCCATTACATACAAATAATCAGACACAATAAATGTACATCACGGGTTTGTGACAACAGGTCCATATACAATATCGTGAATCGTTATTGACTGATTACATACAATCCTATTCCTTATTCCTTCACCATCGTATCCCTCTACCAAGATATCTTAGACGAATAGGACGTGTCGTATTTTGCATCACTATACTATACATATATCTCGACAAGAATATACGGGGGCCTGTCATTAAAACAAAATATTAGCAGTTATAGGTAGATAATCAGAAAACGGTCTCGAGGCTATAAAACCCTAATAACTGCTCCGGCCGAAGCAATACTGTAATTAGTTGCGGCGACCGAACGTCGGTTGCCATATTCAATTACCGACTGAATGTACGTATTTTCATGTACATCGAATATAATCAGAGTCGCAGCAGCGGCCTTGCTGCTCGATCGCAAACCGGCTCGCCGCCTTATCCCGGAGATTAGATGCGCCGCGTGCATCCGTCCGCCCGGCGACTTATTCCGCGCCGATGCACCGTTAAACGCCGCTAAAAACACACGCCCTCGTCGAGAATGAGACGTATTAAATCCGAGGGATTAAACAGGAATCTGATGGAAATCGACAGGGTACTTTTATGAAATACGTCGAGGAGTATGCGGCGTTTTTCATTGGTTTTCGTCATTCTGAGATGGGCTTTATTCTGCGGAGACGTGATAATAAATTGATTAATGACGTCTCGATCTATGTCGCTTGCATTGCGTAAATTTGCAAAATATCCACTGTTAGTATCTTCTACTAAACGAATCCATACTGATCTAATCAGATGGTTCACACATTTTTATAAGCAACTCAAATATATTCAGGATATATTCAGTACAGCGACTGATTATATTTGGAAATTCATTTCAGCAAAACAGCAGCTTCCAAAATTACGTTCTATTCGGAAGGTGGCCGGCGCTGAATGCGATTTTACAGCATATTCCAAGCAAAAGCAACGACTGCACCCGGCGAGACGAATTTGCGTTCATACGCGGAATAATAACTGCAGCCGACTGCTGGCTTTTGATGTCTGGAACTACGTTAAAATATTTCAGCACTTCTATTTGTATTCGTTCCTCAAAATTATTTCTAAAAGTTAACTTTAGCTTACTTTATATGTTATTTTCAACTTTTACTCACTTTTAGGAATCGGACACGCACAGAGAGAACGTTCAGTAGGATAATTCATCCCATTAGTCTACGGTGAATTCAAGCAACACATTTTATGCACATTTTTTCTTTTTTTTTTTAATAGGATTTTTAAAGGATGAGCATAGATGTAAACCACCAGAAAGTAGGTGATCACCATCAACCATGGGCACTTGCAACCGCAAGGGAGTCACTAGTACATTATTGGCCTTTTAGAAAGAATAGACTCTTTTTTTAAACACACTGATCGAGGTTAATTGAGAATAACCAAATGATGATAGACTATTCCAAACTTTTATCGTAGGTACCAGAAATTTGCCCATGAAGAGTATAATGATGAGATGTCATGATTAATTTAAAGACTATTCAAATATTTTCAGTTATGTTTCCCAAAAGATTACAGGTAAGGCCCTATGTTTCTTTTTTTTTCATTATTCTAAATTCAGTAGTTTTGTCGGCAACGAAATTAACTCAGAGAGAAAGACAAATAAAATAAGGAATGGACAATTTTCATATATCTTATTGAATATATGTTAAATAATGCATTTTAAAATTATGAAAGTAATATTTAAAATATCATGACAGACCCGTTTATTCGACACTTTCATCATTTTTTCACTCTTATAATTTGGTCCCCCAACATTAGCTTCTGAATCCTTTCATTTACGCAATACTTTTCATTGGGGAGCTTACTTCTCTACATACAGAGAGATAGGAGCGTGATCTTATGAGGGTTCTCTTTTTGAGCTCCCGTACAGAACCCTAAAAACGCGTCCATAAACTCTCGTATAGCTTTTATTCATTCAAATTAGATTCACAACGTCGCTGTTTCCGCGAAGGCGACCAAGTCGAAACCTAAAATTCAGAACGACCAGAAATGAGCGCTCCCAAAGGAAGTCGGCCTTCAATTAAATAAAAAACGTGAATGTATAAACATTCATTACCAGCCGGGCGCGTCTGACGCGGCTAGACAAAGGCGGATGATAAAGCGCGGCCGGGGCGGCGGCGGCGGCGGCTTCCGGCGCGCGGCCGCGGGCTCGGCCTTATCGCTTTTAATTTGAAACGACGCCAGAAAATAAGAGGCCCCCGTGCAGCCGATTACTTAACTCTGGAGCGGCGCGCGCGCGGCCGGCGCGGGAACGGCTCCAAATTGCAAATTCGACCGACTGCCGCAATTCGCGCACCTCCCGTCCTCCCGCGCTCTCCTATTTCTTTATTTAAAGGAGTACCCACCTCCGTAGAGAAGATTTCACCGGGCGAGTTCCGCGAACGACTCCAGAAATTGTTACAAGGGATTCATTCGTTATTCATACGGCGGGCCGGGTGCAGTCGGCGCGGCGGCGCGCCCGCCGCGCCGCAGATATTAAAACGAGCGAGTCCCTAATTGATACTGGAAAATTTATTCTGGCCGTGGGGCGGCGATCGCACGCGGACCGGCGGGAGAGCTAACGCAAACGACGCGCCGCCGGCGGCCGCTCCTCGGGCCGATCCGATCTCTCGCCGCGAAACAAATGCGCGCCTATAATTTAAACAAATTCGGCGGCCGATGCGGCATCAGCGCGGCGGCCTGCGCCGCGATTACGCCCCGAAAAAACGCCGAGCGGCCCGCTTCTGCGACGTTACGTCTTAATGTAGCCACGATATACATAATGGCAAGATATTTAGACCGCGAGTGCGTCTGACTGCTATACATCAAACGGAGGCATTACCACGGAGCGCCTTACATACCGACAGCATAAAATATTCGAAACGTTTTGATATATTTGAGGGGTATGGAAATCGGTGGTGGCGAACACTCGGAATATGTATGCGGGGAACGTTTATAGCTGGGAAAAATATGGAGATAACAATCGCGGAATTTATTTGTGCTCGGAGACAAAAGCCGCCAGTGCTCTAGCGGTTAACATTAAGGGCGGCAGACGCCCGCCGCCGACCGACGATTCTTTGTAAGTAAAGAAGCAATAATACGAGTGTAATACCGCTGTATGCAAGATATAATGTAATATGACATTTTTGCTGACGATACATTAAACAGCTGGCCTTCAGACAACATCGAGCCTATCGCCAGCCTTGTCGATACGTACACAACACAACAGCTTCGAATAAAAGTAACTGAGCCAGACCGTGTAGAGATCTAGACTCCTACTCGTCTAAAATGACATCCTTTCTTCATTCTCAATTACACTGTTATGTCGTATCACTCTTAATTTTGCATTGACTTTCTAATACAATAATGGTCTACTACTAATAATTTACTACATTATCGAAGGTTACCTACCAGCATAAACTTTTCTTTTAATTTTTAACGGTAAACTTCACGGGCGATTATGTAGCAGTCAAAATTCGTACAGCGAACCGCAGCGAGTTACGTTAATTCTGCATTACGTCATACAACAACATACATGCGACGAAAGTGCCCTCCACTCACCAAAGATTTCTCCGATACGAGCGGATGAAAAAAAGAGTGCTCAAAAAATAGGCTTTGCCTCGCGGCTCTTGACATCGCAAATGTAGGTGGGCGCGAGCAGTGTGTCACTCGCAGTACAACGTAAGTTACCGTTCCCTCTCTCGCTTTCGTCCCTTTCGTATCCCTCCCTCCCGTTCGCACCGCCCCTAATGAAGGACGACCTTAGATCCACTCGGGGAAGACGACACTTTGTATCCGTGTTTTTTTGCTGTCCCTACTAGTGTAGTCGGAATGGATGCATAATTTAGGCGAAGAGCTAGCGAGCGTCACATACAGTACGCACTTGGAAATAAACACAGCGTTGTGTGTTGTTTTCAGCATGGGAATAGCTTTTAAAAGTTTTCATTTCCAGCAATACCACTTTTCTCATTCCATTACAAGTTTTTGGCATGAAAATTTTAGTCAAGTACAACTAGTTATGTGTTTTGATGACATATTTTAAATAATTTACTTCGTTATGCTCGTTGTGGTTTTTTTTTCAATGAATTCGCATTCCAAATATATTTTTATGATTTCATAAAATATTCGAGATTTAATTCTCCTTAAAATATCCGTATTCACTTTCTCATCAAAAATCAATACAAAAGTTTAACGGATAATAATCTCATCGATCTTAGATGGGACATAAAAAATATTAAAACTTATCACATTAAGTCTCAACAATTGTATTTAATAACTATAACAAATTTAAACTTAATAATGACATATGACGATAAATTTACAGTATTTCACTACTCCCTAAATATATAGCTTTAACGATATATATATACACACACACATATATATATATATATATATATATATATATATATATACATAAGTATAGAGAAAGTGATGTAGATTTACAAATGTTTATTGATATCGCTAATACTTCGTGTTTCTATCGAGATTGCTTTTTCGCGCTCTTCTTCATTCGTGTCTTAATTTCTGCTCTGACGGAGCCGCTAACGTTCCAATTGATCGACCTTCATGCGATTGCGCGAGCGGAAAAGATTTATATATCGTATGATTTATACATAATATATAAATATACGTTATACAAACCGGTAGGTGGCCTCGAGCGAATAATTTGCACGGTAATCTCTTTAGTCATTTGAAAAATAGAAACATCACGTAGGCAATAATAAGAATTGCTTTGCTGTAACGATTTTTGACGTTATTTTGGTTATATTATTATAATGATGGCGTTAAATGGCAGCAGGAACGGATCTATGTGTATATCAGCTTTTTGGGTTACGGCACAGAGCCAAAGGGAAGAAAAGGGCCGCCAGTCCCCATTAAAATCAATGGACAATATTGTCAATTTAACAACAACAATTAATATTTTTGAAGTGAAATTTTGAAGTGAATATTTATTCTAATTCCAGTGGATTTCTAACAGAAGTAAGTTATTAAACCTTTTTTCTAATACATTCAACACGTGGGTGTGATTACGGTATTTATTTTTTTTAAGGTTATTTCAGGTTAACCTTAGTTTTTGATTGTAAATATCAGTGAGTTAAGCCATTAATTACAAAAATATATAATAACGATAACAATAATAGTAATAATTCTATTATAATTAATGAAATGCTATAATGTTAGTAGCAGAAAGGTGAAATAATTGTATTATTTTGTATCCATGTCTATGATAATAAAGCCTTTTGCATAAACTTTATCTAATTTAGCTTTATTCAACCAATTTCTGTGAAGTTGTAAATAGTAAATCATTTTCGAAAATGATGTTATAAAGAAGTTTCACTTCTTACGTGTGTACACTAATACACACACACACTTTTTAATCCCAACCCGTATACATCATTATAGAAAATAGATTTTGACAATATGGCAATTAATTTGATTAATTAGGTAGGCCCTCGAGTAGTGTCAGCCCAGGGCTACAAAATTCAAAGTATGCCCTTGGATGGCGGTATTATTTGTCCACGTATAATTTTATAAATAAAACTATAAGCGTTGGATTATTTTTTTTAATAATGATATCTACTGATAGAAAGATTTATCATCTACAGAATGGTATAATATTTGTATCTATTATTGCGTGATTTGTATTGTGAAACGATGAAATCATTTGAGCATATACATACATATATACAATATATATATATATATATATATAAGTAATCCGGGAACTTTGAAGTCTTTTCCATTAATCTGAATATTTGCTATAACACTATCAATATTACCCTGGTAAAAACCTCATACGCTTTAAGACATTCAAGATTCTCTTTCTTCCCTCTGATTACACATAAGGGAAGTAACTTCGAATACTTAGATAAAACGATCATAATAAAATTGCTGCGAATTTTTTTCATTTGCCCAATTCTTATTTCCGCGTTTTAATACAATATTACAAAGCTCATCATGAATTTAGTACCTACTAGCTAATTCGTTAAATTAAAATTATTAACGCAATCAGTCTTACGAGTACTAGTTTATTAATTACTTAGACACTAAATTCAACTTCAATAAAATCATATTCATTTTTATAATAAAAATAAAAACTGTATTAAATAATTTCAGCTTCTGGATAAAACAGATAAGGTCATAATACCATTGAACAATTCTGCATAATACATTTTTATTTATACTAGATTCAAAGGCAAACGAGTACGCGAGCCATCAAAAAGTAGGTGGTCACCGCCGTCCATTGACGCTTGCAACACCAGAGGAGTCAACAGTGCGTTGCCAGCCTCTTGCGTTGAAACAGGATATCCAATTGTTTCATTTTTATAGAAATTTGATATAAAAAAATTATATTATTTTAGAACAAACTAAACATATGGAAAAGCATAAACTTTATGAAAATAAATAATGGACTCACTGCCATGAAAAAAGAAAAATATATTAATACTTGTAGAGTTATATTAATAGTAACAACTAACATCCATCCATTTAAATAGCAACTATTCATATAAATGACAATTAACATTAATAGTTGCCATTTATATGGATATTCAACAAGACTCACTGAAAAGGTATCTTTTATATCAAAATCTGTAAAGGTGTAAATAATTTGAATACTGTGAAATTTTTATTGCAGTAAAATACTAACTTTGAAAAACTCGGCGCTCATATTCACTCGAACAAAATGACAATGGTATTGTTTTTGAGATTACACATTCTAAATATTAAACAAAGTATTAGCGGATTTGTATATTTCACTTTATTAAATTCAACATAAAAATCTAGATTATTTATTTACAAAATCACAATTTCTTTATATTATGCGCGCGATTAGGGTCACCCGAAGAATACCACTATAATGATGTTCAGTAATGAAATATGATACTGTCTCGGAGTGTGTCCCATATATTTCAAAATCAGATCATAGCATACGTAACTTGTTAACGCTGTTCCGTTAGTAACAGAAATGCTGCATTTTAGAAGCTGCACATTCAAAAAAATCTCATTATAATATAACGAACGAACCACGCAAGACCTACTACGTGCACCCGTTCAGCTATTATTCCCTTAAGATTCGTTACACAGCTAAGTCGCGTCCTCGACCATCCCGTGTTAATATTTCAAGCTATAAAACGAGCGTATTTCTTCGTTCCAACATTTTCGCGGTGACGGGGCTGCAGGCGCAGGCGAGCTATCTGCGCTGTACGCCGACGCCGGCAGTGATAGGTCCGTGGCCGGCAGCCAGCGGACCGTGCCAGTTTACGAGCGTTGTTCCGACCCGGCGCGTTAATCTTGGAAGTTACGCGGGGAGCACGCGACCGCGCCGGCGCACGCCTCCGCGAGCCGTGAGTCGTGTTGATAGAGCGGTGCAAAGTTTGCGACGATGCCTCTAACGATCCCCGCTAAAAAGGGGGACGGGGAAGTTTGTGACCGCAATTCCAACAATTACTGGGACAAGTGCTGTGAAGTTCGTCAATACGATTCAGTCGATCGATCAGGTATCGATTAGTTAGATGCGAGTTGAGTATTATATCACTAAACAACGCCAAGATTTAATATTCTATAGTGTTTTTTTTTCAGGCTTAAAATACATTCTTCTACAATTTCTCATATACTGTAAGCCAAATCGAAGAAGCCGACACTTCCTTTTTAAATAATTAATGATGTAAAATTAATTATGAAATTACGTAATTATTAAATATATATGTATTGTGCTCTTTTTACTTCAACGAAATCTAGACTACACATGTCACTGTGAAACAATCCTAATTGTTAGTTATAACAGTTGTGTTTGAAAGCTTCTAGAAACCATACTACGTATTGTACAGCAGATAAACATACACATTCTAAAATATCCATTAAAATATTTTGAATTTAGCTTATAAGGTATACTTTTAAATCTTGTAATAAGTAAAAAATGTAAATAAACCGAAAATGTTGGTAGGTTTGGAAGGTCATATTAGAAATATTGATAAAACGTACCATTTATAACACATAACTAATGAATACATCTAAATTGGCCAAGAGCATGTCCGTCCATACTCATTATACTGTTCCGAAGCCCTTATGCCAAAAATGCACTACAGATGAAGAAAGTACGTTGTTACACTTTTTCCATGTTTCCCGGACTGAATAGTTATAAGCACTTTAATCGCCTATAACTAGAGAAATAAGTAGGTATGTCGACTATTACTACAAAACTAGTGTAAACTAAAGTGCATCAGCAAAAGAGCGTATCTTCATGGCACTTGCGTCATTTTGTTGAGAAGAGCAGTATATTCGATCATATTCAAGATAATTTTCGTTCAAAGTATTTATTAAGCTTTACTTATGTTATTTTTTTCGTATTATTTTTTTGCATTCGGCTTTGAAGAGGGGGACGAAACAGGACACAATTTTTGCTAGTTTCGGAGCGGTTACTTCCGAAAATATTCACATAATCATAAAAATTGCTAAGAAACTTTAAAGTGCTTTTAAAAGAACTGAGGAAATATGGGTCACAAGTTGATGTTGGCTGAAAAAAGAATTTTCAACTTTTGTTACTTGTATGGAATGAAGAAATATTTATTTTGTTATTTAACTGCTAAACTAAGTAGTAGCTTATACAAGATACCTACACTATAAATGTCATCAATACCTATTTTGTAGTTTTTAAATAAAATTCCTGTGACGTACGGACGGACGGACATGACGAATCACTAAAAAACTATTCATGTATACACACATACAATGTGAAAGTTCTTTATGATGATATAATATTATTTTTATTTATTTTTTTATATTTAAAATAAGTTAGTTGAACAAGGTTTAAGCAAAATAATCATTATTTACATAATTAAAGCAATTTTTTAAATAATTTTACAAAAACAATTCTTTGTTAAATTTAAATAATTGTAGATGGGTGCTTCAAATTCTCATTCGAAATAAGTAATTGTAAATTGTTGAAAATTAAAAACTAAAGATGTCAAAATACATTTTAACTTCACCTTCACAATTGGCAGTTGACTAAGTTAAGCTTAAAGATATTGACATTAGTGACTTGAAATGAAGGTCACAAATGGTAATATCTCTGTGATTACCGGTATTTTGATTTGTTTAGTTTTTAATTCTAACAATTAGCTATTGTTAGCTTTTTCAAATGCGAGTTTCAAGCACACCGCTCTTAGTTTCATTAATTTATTCAAAATACAAGGTTTGAATCAATTGAATAATTTGTACAATCGAAACCAACACACGTCTAATAATTGAATGTGTGCTTATATATATATATATATATATATATATATATATATATATATATATATATATATATATAGTTACTCATAATTATATTCAACAGTGAGATTAAAATAAAATAGATGTCGAAATTGCAAACACATGTTTGTATTTAAGGAGGAACAGCCTTGAAGCTAAAACATTACAAGGAAACGTTGAAGCAAAACAAATACGAGGTAACGCTTTTGTAATATCTTATCAAATTTCTTCCATACGTCGATAAAGAAGTTTCATTTCAAAAAACTAATCGACTTCTAAACTAAGCAATAGTTTTCGGATTAAAATTATACATTGTCAAACCACTTAGACTTAAATATTTGACTGACCTTGAATATTCCTAAGTAGAAGAAGTATATAAGCTACCAAAGAACGAATCAAACATGAGAGTTGAGAGGAACTCATTGATATGAGTCAGCTTAGTGATTAGTTCTTATTTATACTTTCAATTACTTCTACAACTAATGTGTACTATAAAAAAGACGGGATTCAATTGAGTAGGTAAGTGTAAATTAACACACTAGCTCGACGTATCTTAGGGCAATTCTTAGCAAAAATAGAAAAATATGCGGAAAATAGTCACATTAATAATTAAATTACTTATACTGTTGAATATTCACAATAACACCCCAATTTTCAGTAACGACCGAAGCTTTCGCAACGACAACGAAACAAGAGCAATAAGAGCTATTATGATTTCGGCCGCGCGCCCCGGCGCACGCGCTGTTATTTGCTCTTTGATATCTGAATTGTATCAATATTTGAACGGCGAACCGGCCTCAGCAGCGGCACGCCGAAGGGTAACGTATTACGCCGTACGAGATATCCGCCGCGTCGCATGCATGAAATATTCAATGCCGTCACAACCCGCGCCCCGGACATGCCGACTTTATTTTGCAACCTAATAAATATTTCCTCGGCTAAAACAGATAGATACGTTTCAGCGCCCCGCTTTACGGCCGCCGGAAACGGCCACCCGTAAGGTTCTGATGCGATCGTGTTTAATGCGTCGGGTGCCAATTTCCGGTTGTATAGGACACCTCCCTCCCCACAGTTTTACGTTTGGACGTTACGCGAGTTTTAAGGAATGAATTAAGATCCGCCGGAGGGAGTGAGATCTCGAAAAATCGGCGGTTGACTTTTGAATTGTGTATTTACATGTACCACATGCGCTCCCTCTGATGATTGCCGAAATTATAAATTAATGTGCATCTTCGTCAAGCATAATCAGATTGCTATTTCATATCGGATTATAATCGTTCCACTGCTGGGGCATACCCTCTCACAACTGTTGGATTATAGTTAAAGAATAAGGGTCGTATTAATAAACGTCACTCAAATGACGCGACATCTCAAGAAGTAACGTGGGAGCGAGACATACACTATTTTCTATAGCGAAACACTATAACTGTCTTGCTCTTTACACTTTCAAGAGGGTACGACGCACTTCAGTGTGCTTTATTAATGCAACCCCAAGACGTTAAACTCCCCACGTTTCGCTTGTGCAAGTTCAGGGCCGCTAACAAGCATCGTCGTGTTTGTTAACGACCTAAGCCGCAACCCATGGAGTATCACGTCCGAGTCAGACGGCTTAGTCTGCTCTCTGAGACAGAGATAGAGTGATTCTGAGTCAGCTAAAGTTAAAAACTCATTAGCCTATACGCCCGCCGTGATTCGGATTCAACCTCAGAACTTTCTGGGCTGAAGAAATAAGTTCATACCTCCTTACAAGTTTATTAAAATTAGTATATTACATTTAATTTGAGGTTTCCCTTTCGTCAAGGCTCAGTTTATATTTTAGTTCTTAGCTTACTAACATTAATTTTATGATGTTACAAGTATACGAACAATTATGGTTGCCCCTAGAGACTCTTGTAAAATGATCACGTTATGTTTAAAGATCACGTTACAAAATAAGTTTTTCTTTCTTAAAACTATTACAATAAAACGAAAATTTAAAAGCTTTCACGAACATTTTTTGACAAGCGATTCACATAAGTGACGTACGAATTTTCCACGTATACATGCATAATGCAGGCTAATACAGAGAGATATATTTATTATGAATATATATTACATGGAATTAATTACGCCTATGATATCAAACGGAATATTCAATCATGAATATCTATTTACTTGCATATCACTAGTTTCTTCCTTAGTAATTAAAATTCCTTCCACCACATTCCCATACTATC
Source organism: Eumeta japonica (assembly GCA_005406025.1). Lineage (NCBI taxonomy): Eukaryota > Metazoa > Arthropoda > Insecta > Lepidoptera > Psychidae > Eumeta > Eumeta japonica. Next base: position 15,433 of record BGZK01002385.1, on the reverse strand, counting down.
GTAAAAATATTCTGGATTAGAGATAAATAGTTTGTTCTAATTTTACTTAATCATCTAGTTAGAAACGATGGGAAGCTCTTAATAAATTCATTTTCCAGCCGGCGAGGGCCGCATAGTTACGCGCGCAATAAAGATTTTCTCCGTGAAACTATTCGGACGGGGCAACAATTCGGATTAAACGCAGGTCGCCTGTGGCGCCCCGCCAGATATGCCCGACGCGGGGCTCTCGCCGCGAACGGAAGAAACTCCATCGAATGCCACCTATCACTTAACGAGTGTAATAAAACTAAAAACGTGCTAAAGCAAACGTTTAGATGGCTCGATATATCGAATATTAATTATTTATATAAGATTTTCTATTTCTTGTTAAATATTAAAAAAAAAAGTCGTATATTATTTGCCCGGAAGTATTAGTAAATGTCTTATAGTTAAAATTTCTTTAAAATATTATTTATACACATTAATATAAAAAAAACTGATTCATACTAAGTTCTTATTAAAATTGAAAGAACTATTGCGAAGTGTTTTGTGTGACAATAATACATACATTATTTGAAATATCTATCCAGTTTCTCATCTATTACACATGATTTTTTTTTTCTTTTCCTATATTTGTATACATTGGTTTTTTATTCGGGTAATTTCTTATTCTTTACACTTGTTAACCCGCCTGGAGATCCGGATTTTATTTGTCTCTATTGGAATTTTATTCTTCTCAATTTTCTTCTTTCGAGAATGTCAACATAATAAAATAAGTTATTCAAATCTATCAAATTCTGTAGTCAGTCCAATAACATGACAACTTAATACTAACCGCCATCGCTCTTTCTGACATTCGTCATTAACCTTTCCTTTCCAAAAAATATTAAAAGAGATTTAATTTTTATTCAATTCATTTCAAGAGGTTTATTTTTAATTCATAAGATAAACTATCCTCGACTCCCGATATTTGCATTCTACAATCTCACATAAATAGTGCTCTTGCAGTACGTTTTGCAACACGAAATAAAATACCCGTTCTTCATAAACTTTTCTCATCTGTCAAAAATTATTACGCTCTAGCGTAGCGACCGTCCATTACTCGACGACGGGTGGGCGCATAGTAAAATACAGCGATATTTAATCCCGCAGCGGAAAGCTCCCCGCTTATCTGGGGAAATGGGATATTTCGATGCGCGTCCGAACCGATGAGCGGCGTGCCACTTGCGATTCTATCAGAGCGGAAACTGATTGTGGGCCGCGAACGCCGCGCGCTCCGTCCGGCATCTAGATCCGCCCAATGCTGATGAACAGCGTCGAAGCCTTTGCAACGTACTCTGCCTTAAGGTTTGGTCACGATCGACCTATGACGGTGCACTTCAGGATTTAAGGCTGTAGACGCGTCGCGATCCATGAGAATGTACTATCCACAGAATGTGACAGTTAACTCTTAACACGCTGTGTATACTATTTTAGGATACCACTCCTACACCGATGCGATTAAATGTTGCTCATCGTCTCTCATCGATTTAGTTACTTTCGGGGAGTGAAAGGTGATTGTTCCTTCATTGATATTGACGTCGAAGATATTCTGACGCGCTATGGACGATTTTGGATGAGCATGAGGTCACCTGAATCGTATCTCTTGGTTTATACAAATCACAGAAAAGATAGATTTAAATCTCTTTGAATAATAATTTTAGATATATTTCCTGGTTATGTAGGATTACTTATCGCGCAACAAAAATACGCAAAAATTTATTTCTCGTTGTCTTTATGTCATGCATCTATTGTTGTAACCAATGCGCATTATTAATTCAATTTTGGAATTTCTTAATCTTAAATTGCAAGTATACCAATACTTTCAGTAACTGTCCTGTGAATTTTAGTAGTTTCTTTCATGATATTCACAATCGTTTCCTGGCCAAATTATAATTATCTTTGTAATCCGATGAATGCAATCAAAAGAGTTAAGTAAAGATTCTATCCGTTCTAAACGACAGCTTTAAAATGAATACAAAACCCGACCGCCACCCAAAAATAATACAACTTCCATATAATACGTCCGTCAATTTCTCACGTTACTGAAAATAATAAGTTCCATCGCATCGAGGTAGCCCACAAAACGCTGCCCGCAAAATGACAAGCCCGTCTGTCGCGGTGCGTTATTCGGTAGGTGACATGGGTCTAATTTCGCAGAAATATACAGCGTATGTGCACAAAATCAATCAGTATCGATATAATGTCTACGACAAAATATGACGCTGAGCTTTCCTGAAATAACTCATATTTTCTGTGAAATCGTTCGGGATATCTTGACCATTTTTCTCACTGGATGCATATATAGATACCAAAGTTAAAACTAAAAGCCAACTAAGAAATTATAAACAAACTAGGAGTTTGGTTGAGAAGTAGCCGTAACAGAATTGTAAAGTCGTAAGTGTTGTTCATTTGTGATTATGATATTTTTTTACTAGGCAATTTCTTCTTTTTCACAGTTTTCTTACAGGTTTATAGTTTTTAAGTTACACATTTGCAAAAGAACTAAGACCATTAAAATCTTCATTTGCTATAGCTGCATTTATAACTTATGAAAGTGTTCATACGCATATTTAATTTTTTCATACATTTCTAGGGCCATCTCGAATCAGTTGAGCTCGCACGTGTTTAATCGTGATTAAACATTTTGTCTAAGTGTTGGGCAGAATATTAATGCCATGCCGACTCAATTCGATAGTGTCAGATCGAAAGCGAGCCGAAAAGTAACTTTTGAAATGAACAGACGGCAATAATTAACGAGTGTACCAAATAAAAATTATTAATACGACGGCAAAGATAATTGACAGCGCTCACGGATCCAGATTCATGAACAATTAGAGGAAAATAATCCACTCTCTTCAACGTTTCGGTCCAATAAAATTAATTTAATTGTAAGAGAGGGCCGACTCCGTGTTACCCAAAGCGAGGTAATGGACTGTATAAACTGCGAAAAGTCTACGTTAATTCTGCTAACGACTTCCTAAAAAGAAATAATGCTGTTTTTTTTTATTTATTTATTTAGCGTTTAATTCTTACATTAAGGCACGAAACGTAATTTAATTTAAAAGGTTGGACAAGCCGTAAAGTTAATTTCGCTCGCCGGTACACGCTGTTATTCCTCTTAAAAAGGTGAGCGTTTGTGAGACGGAGACCCTTTTGCAAGCAAAAAAGTGAATTTCCTAAAGATATATGCAAGAAAATGTGTACAGTTTATAAGATGCATATTATGTTCGACTAAATGACAGCGCCAATGCGGTTGTCAAAGGCATTGTGAATACATAAAATGTAGAATAATACATTGCAAGGATCTAGAAAAAGTTATTTAAGTAGAGGCAGTAATATCAAATATCAAAAATACAAAATTTCGACACTTTAGATGCCATACTAAGTTCTTTTCTTTATATATAACGTTGAGTAGATTATCAAATCAGTCAAACTGTTTTTCTATAGTACAACATCAAGGATTTGGATTTGGCCGTTCTTGATTTGAAATCGTCGTGATATGTTTTAAGTCTTTACTTAACAATATATTAATGTTACTTACTGTTTGACAACAAATGTTCTATGTAAAGTCTAAAAACTAACAAATTTACTCCAAAATATCAATATAAAAAATACATGTGCAATTAAAACATTTATTATAGTGGGGTATAAATCATCTATACATATTGATTTTGTTAAGTGTTTTCAATTACTACAACTGAATTGAAAACAAAATTACAATGGAAAAAATACTAAATCTTACTAAGGCTGAATTTACAAAATTTATACATCGAATTCAATGTATAATTTTTTGTAAGTTTGCCTTTTATACAATATTCATCATAAGGAATCATTTTTATTAACATTGCAAATAAATATTTAACAAAGTTATTTCTATCCGCTTAGCTTGAAGTCGAAACATTAGATTGGCTTCAAAGTTGGGCTCGCTTGAAATTTTAATGCGGTATCTTTCGGGTCCGCCCCTTAAATAATTCAAGTCGGCCACACGGCCTCAGTAGTTGACTGCTACAAGTAAGCCTAGTTAAATGAAAATGAAAATAAAAGACTTTTACGGAATTGAGTGCTTCTACTCCGACGTGGATGAGAACGAGAGCAATTGAATTGAATTTAAGGGGAGGTCCCCATTTGAATTTCCGCCGTTGTTAATGTTTAAAGGTGCGCAAGATCAATTCAGACGGAGCTTTGTGTGAAGTGAAGTATATTTTTGTGTACAACGAACATACAACTACTAATGAATCATACTATTGTACCCATAGTAGTTAAATAAATGGTTTTATACGAACATCATCATAAATGATTCGTTTCAATCAATATACATAAATGCATAGAAAAATGTTGTTTAATTATTAAACCTTTTTAGCGAATGTTTATAGTAAAATTTATCGCATATTACCACCGCTTAAGTATTTTTTTTAATGTTTATTAAATTACTTAATAGTATAAATATTATTTGATTCTCACATAAGTGAAGCTTTGAAAGAAATTGATTATTGAAGTGTATTTTATATATATATATATATATATATATATATATATATATATATATATATATATATATATATATATATATAATTATTTCCCTAAAATAATAATCATTGTGTAATTGAAAATAATTTTCAGGGATATCATTAAATAATATACTTTCTACTCGAACAACGTTTAATTATACAGGCGAAATGTTAAAATACAAAATAAGAAATAATTAACACCGCTCGTTCCGAATGAAAAACATGCTTTACGAATGCGTTAAAGTGGTTTTGACTTGACGTTTATTAGAGGGATGATTCTGAAGTGAATTAATAATGTCGGAACGGAGAATCAGAGAATAGAAAATACAAATACTTATTTAAAATTCGTAAAGTTTTTGAAATCTTCTCCAGTTTTTTATGTACGACGCTTCCTCTTTCCAGTCACAAAAAAACGATTACCTCATAGTAACATAACATCAGTTTCATGTATATTTCAATATTAAAACTAATAAAAAGTGTGTTATTAGCAAATTCTTAGATCAGTGAGATTTACTCTGCGTTTCGCTTCACTTGTGTTACACACTGAATTCCAATTATCTGACAGTCTTAGACATAATCTAGATTAATTATGTCAGAAGCGAATAATAGATCACCTTAAGCCTCGACAAAAACACGAGAAAATCATGTTTCGTTTACGCTCGAAGTCGACCAAACGAAACGAATAAGTAAACAAACGAAAAAGCCAACCCGATCCGGACGAGCGCGTCGCTCTGTTAGTCATCCATTGAGTTTTAGTAAAGCGGAGTCACTAAGCGATGCGGTCGGAGGGTCCGACCCGAAACGTTAATTTCTAATCCTACCCCGAATTTATCGCTCTATTTCGAGCAAAAGGGTGGAATGAAATCGAAAATTAGTTGTGCTCCATCTAGGCCCGGCGTGCTTGCTTTGTTCTTAAATTGCTTCCAAAGTATTTCTGATTGATGATTGCCTGCAAACGCGATCGGCGCCTGCGTGAACACATCATCTCTATACGCCATACTGAACCGATTCCTATGAAATTATTTTCGACTATAGAATAGGATATAGAGATGATTGAAGAGGTCCTTAGAAATACTTGGAAATATTTTATAGAAATGCATATAAAATCTAAATAACAATAAGGTTGCTCAGTATTCAGTTAATATATATAAAAAAAAATATAAGTATACTACGAGCATTATTTCGTTGTCGCTTTTTTTTCATTTGAGTTTCGCTTAAATATAATAAGTAAACATTGTTACGCGTCGATCTTGATTTTTAAACATCTTTAATTTATCAGGTTCGTTTAAATATTTCTTTAAACTCATAACGAGTTCACTGAATCCACGCTATCATTTTAAATTTTAAAGTTATAGTCGAAAGTTGAATTGTTCGTGGAACAGCCATGCTAGCGCAAGTTGCACGTCGACGGCGACTGCATTAGCCCTCAATCGGGACCATTGAGGTCGGAGAACCGAGTTGCGCGATTTCAAAGGCGTCGTTCCGAGGGGCCGCTGCGGCTCCTCCAGTTACACAACTCCCGCATTATGGCCACCACCAAACTGTTCTTGCCTCTTGTAACTTGTCGAGGACTTGGATTTGAATCGAAATTGGATTCCGTCGCAATTTGTGTAGGACCAAAGAATATCGAACCTTAAAACTCGTCAATATTTTTATTATATGCAAGTAAAGCGAGTTGCAAGATGTGATATTTCGCAGAGTTTTATCAGTAATATTCCAAATTGGCATGAATTTGCTGTTTTTTTGTTTATACGTCTATACCGATTGCAGCAATTAATAAAAGTCATAAGAATAATAATTTACACATCGATTGTGTAAAATACACTTTCATTTTAATTATCTTAACTGACAGCCTTATCGAGATATATGTTTATCCACAGTAAAGGATGGCTTATAAAATTAAAATTTGATTCGTCTGATCGCAATATAGCGTTAAGATATAACTACAAACGGATCTTAATCAATTGTTAAATAAAAAATAATAATCTTTTCACTAATAAAGTAAAAAGATTAAATTCAAGTAGAACTACCGGTTTTAAAAATCACACTAAGAAATAGAGCCGTAGTATTCAAAAAATAGAAACATTTTATTATATAAAACCAAGACAGTAATCATTATTATTTTCTCGTTACATGAGTATAGAAGTCCTCGCACACATGTCCATTGTCCAAGTAATTAAACAGCAGCTTATCCCAGACGGTCCTAAACCTCCCTACCAGAGACAACCTAGAGTGGAGGGCCAGTGACTTTATTTATAGCGCAATTACTGGCCATCCTGAAACCCCATTACCCCATTAGCTTTCGTATGCTAATCTGTTATTGATAGAGGCAGCTGGTGTTAATTACACCATTAAGATTTGAAATATATATACAAGTCCCGACGTAGCACGTCCGCCGCTGCCAGTCGTAGGATGTAAAATTAAACTGTTGTTAAAATGTTTGCTTATTATATGGATGCGTTTTGGTCATATCAATAAATTATTGGTCTATGATCTTTTCGAAATGAAAGGAAAAGGATGAAATGTACCATTTGTTTCGAGATATTCGAGGACGGAATAAATCTTAGCGTAAACGACGTAGTTCTTTAAATAATGAGGTGGTGATGTATCTCAAAAAGCGTAGTATCACAACTTAAATTGGTCAGAACCTACGTACACATATATATATTCACTCGTATTCTTTATTTATGTATTAGTTTTTACCAATATACACTGCCTGATCACATATTTAAAAACTGTCATCGAGATATATCATTTACATTTTATTTTGTTTACTAGAGCATGCTTTTTTAAAATGTAGGTAGAAAATACGTCTTCACTGACATCTATCGATCGTTTCATAAAAGTTCTTCGATTTCGGATGTCTTTCTTTAATATTTCACCAGTTTAGTCTGTATAACATTTTCTAGGGGGTCCCTTGCCGACCTCCCATCGTAATATAACTTTGCATAATTTTTGTTCAGCTCAATTTCCTTCATTCTTTGCAGAACGCCAAACCACGCATACATAGTCCTTTCTACTTTAGTCACTATATCTCCTTTCAAGCCACATCGTTCTTTAAATTCACCATTCCTTCATATATTTGTTAAAACATTCCGTACAGATATTAGGTGCAGCAGGCATCGTAAATAGAGAGAAAAGTATTAATGCGTATATAATAATTGAATTATTTTATTCTTAAGTATATCGTGAATTAGACCGATTATAATTTTTATATGCTTATATTTCGAATTAACAAGATTCAAAAATGTTGGACCATTTTTTTGTAGTTTCTCTGCGAGAGGGGATGGGGAAGGAGGAAAACCCATTATGGGCCGTCCATGCGCCCGGCACACAGGTGTCCGACTCTCACAGACTAAAACCTCCGAAACAACTTATACTGCAGTGGCGAAAGCTTAAAGCTCGAAAGCTATAAAGCTATGACTCCTACATCTGTACGCGGCCATTTCGGCATGGAGATGCCGTCGGCGCGTGACTGCCCTATGGGTGTCTTTACTAGACACCTCGGCATAGGAAGTCACGTGAAGTTGCAGTGCGGACTGCAACTTCCGAAAAGTGACACCGGGAGGCGCTGGGAGCGCACCGGTTTAGTGACCTTCAAGGTCGTGATGGGTGGGCAATCCTACTCCTATTCCATAGCCATCTCGTTGACTTCTATAAGCTTTTCCACCTCGACGGTAAGATCGTCGGGCGGGTCTAACAGGACACTCCGTGGTCTTCTACAAAATGATTCGAAGGAGGCTCGTATGATACGGCTGAAACTATTAATGGATTCGGATGGCTATTCGCTATATCAAAGAAACGCTCTGATGCGTCCCTCATGTATTTAGAAATTGTTGGAAGCTCTAGATCCCGGTGAAGTATAGAGTTTTTGACGTACCATGGTGCGTCAGCTGCTCTTCTACAAAATTTATTCTGCACTATTTGCAGATCATATAGTATATCAGGTCGTGAGCAAAGACTGGACTCGCGTATGTCATGACAGGCCTGATACACATTGTATATATCGTTCGTTTATTACGTAACGACATTTTACTTTTCTACCTATCATTCCGTATAAGCGGGATAGGTAGAATAATGCTAATTTTCTAACCCGAGACATGATCTCTAAAATGAAGGTGCTTATCTAACGTTATACCTAAGTATTTGTAGTTGCTGCCACGGAATCGATTGGTTGAGAATTTTAAGAGAGGAGAGTCTATTGGTACCGGCACCGTTGATCTACGTGTATTATAATTAAAATAGATGGATGCTGACTTTTCCGGATTTACTTCTATTCTCCAGAGTCGAAGCCATTGCGTCAGCTCATCAATGGCCCTCTGTAACCGCGGAAGGATATTTCGTAGGCAATTTGAACGTAAATAGAGTGCGGTGTCATCTGCGAATAGCGCGAGTTGGACGCCTGATGACGGTCGCGGAATGTCGTTTACGTACGCGGAGTACAGCAGGGGAGAGCGTGGAGCCTTGAGGTACTCCAGCTCTTATTGGTCTAACTGACGAGTACGTATTGTCGAGTCGGAAGGAGAAGTGGCGATTACTAATATAATGGTGGATTATAATGACTAGACGATCTGGAAGCTCTAATTGGTAGAGCTTATGTATGAGTCCTGCGTGCCAAACCCTATCAAAGGCCTTAGCTACATCAAAGAAGACCGCCACTGTCTTTCTTTTGATTTTGAAACCCTCCGAAATGTATTCTACAAGACGGAGGGCTTGTTGGGGCAAGAATGGTTAGGTCTGAAACCAAATTGTTCGTTTATGATAAGGCCTTTTCCAATAAGATGCTCGCATAAACGCTTTTGAGCGTTTTTCAAACAATTTACCTAATACGCTCAATAGACTTATAGGTCTGTAGCTGGCGGGAGGTCGCGTGGTTTCCCCGGCTTAGGAATACCTATTACAACAGCTTCCTTCCAAGCTGTAGGAAAGTAACAATTTTGTATGCACGCATTAAAATTGCGACCAATAGAGCCACAAGGGGCGCAGAAAAGCATTTAATCGCTTTACTGCTGATGGTGTCCCTACCTGGTGATTTTCTAATTTTAAGACCTTTTATGAGTTTGCTGACTTCGTCCAGCGTAATTGGATCCAGACCGTCTTTGGGTGGGAGGGAGACTCTATGACGAACCTCCTCTTCCACCCTCCTGACATGTTCTGCGTCGTATGGGGGATTTTCTGAGCATTGATGTTCAATGCTATCAGCTAAGCACTCAGCTTTTTCCCGGTCGTCGAACGCGATAGAGTTATCGGGTCGTTTCAGAGCGGGGGTGGGGACAGCTCCTTCGGTTTTGAGAGCTTTCGCGAGTCTCCAGTAAGCTTGGTGACTTGGTGAAATTTCGGCCATGAGGTCGCTCCAATTATCGTTTTTAATTTCCTTTATGCGCGCCTTTACCCTACGTTGCAGAGCACGCGCACGGGACCTATTTTCACGGGTTGGGTATTTGCCCGCTCGACGCAAAGCAGCATTCTTATCCCTTATCAACTCGATAACATCTCTAGGCAGCTCCTTGCGATCAGATTTCGCTGGAACTTTTCTAGAGCTGTTCTCGACCACTGTCGTGATGTGGCTGGTAAGGGCACCTATAGCATTGTCAATATCGTCTGTCGAAACGATGTCATCAGGTATATTATTTAAAACCGGGGTGTCGGTTTCCTCAAGCGCGGCCGACACCTTCTTCCAACTAGTAATTGTTTTCTAAGTGGGGGCAGTCCCCGATGAGAGAGCCTAATCTCATGAGAACAGGTCGGTGATCCGAATTGAGACACTGGAGGGTCTCAATGCAACTCATTTCAGAGTTACCCTCATGAGAGCGATATCCAGGATATCAGGCCTATCTGACATTATTGTGATAAAACGTCGGTGTAGGAGGAGTGATGATATTAAAATGAAGATCTCTGCGAGAGCCTCCATTTTCTACCGTTATAGTTCGTATAATTACACTTCCAGTTCGTATTTTTGCTATTAAAATCGCCAAAGAGAATGACGGCATCCCCAAGGCGAGAAGTACTTTTAAATCGCTCGGAGCAATTTTTCTTAGGGGAAGGTAGACTGACACTAAGGTCAGAACACCGTGTCCTATCGTGCTAAGCCTACACGTGTGGCTTCTATGTTAGTTAAAGGTGGAATATCCATCGGGCAGCAATAGAGAGCGCGGTTATAATAGATTGCGGTTCCACCCATTGGAGCGCCTTGTCTGTCTGTCCGTAATAAAGTGAAATTTTTAATTTTGCAGGATTTAGAATTTTTGTTTTAAATGGGTTTCCTGCACCATGATAATATCTGCTTTGTACTCCAACGCACACTTAGCTAATTCATCTACACTACTAATTAAACCGTTAGCATTAAATGATAATAATGAAATACTTTTGGTTTATGGCGTCCAACTGAGTTTATTTGCAGGCCCGGCGCTGCCATTATAATTTTCTAATTTATTTATTAATTCCTGGTTCTCTAGGATGATACGTAGGCGATCGACACCGTGTCTCGCCTTCCTGAACTTAGCCGCCAAATCCGCTACTTCGAACTCTAACTACCTGCAAGATAGACATTATTGTGCTAATGTCCTCTCCTAAAGTTGACGTCACGGACTCTTTGTTATGTAGTGACTTTTGGAGACTCCTTAGTAACAGTCTCTTTACCGTGACGTGGTCTAACCCATGGAAGTGGTTTATTCCATGAATTTTCCACACGAGGCTGGACCGTACTCCTTCCCGCCGGCAGACGAGGGCATGTCTTTGTCCATCCGTACCGTCTTATTGGTAGATTTGTTTAAGGAGGAAACTGGCTATTTTTTGCAACTGTCCTTCAGTCTGTATGGGCTATTTACTTTCTTAGCTACAAGCGGTTTAGGTTTGCTTCCGGGCACCCGCCATAATTGGCCGTATGATCTTGGCCACAATTGCAACAGGAGGGTTTACCTCCTGATTCCTTAGAGCGCTCGCAGTCTTTGGTCCAATGCGGGACCAAACACTTGACGCAAGCGGTTGTGCATAGCAATTAGCCGCTGCATGTCCGTACATCTGACATCTATGGCACTGACCCGGTACCCTTTTCCTGTACGGGGCTTCTACCTGTATACCGAGAGCCCGCATACATTACCTAATTCGTTAAAAATTTCTTTGGCTCTTTCATTCCTTTCCAAAATTGCCAGAACCATTCCTAACGCTGATCCATCCCTCCGGTGCATCCTGTGCACCGCAAGAATTGGATAGCCTTGACGGTCGAGGTCCTCCTTGATATAATCTACATCTAATTCAGTTGGGACTTAATGACTGCTTTTACTTTGCGCTCCTCCTCGAGCGCAAACGTATGAAAGGGTAGATTATTTTGGACTAGGTATCTATTGAGGTTTCTGAAATCCTCGATAGACGCCACGGTGATTTTATCCCGGATTTAGTGTTCTGGGCTTTGGTGAAATTAATGTGCAACCTTGTGCACTCTGCTGCAATTAAACTCCACTTAGATTTATCTCTAAGATACATCGGTGGAGGTGCTTTATTTTTGGGTGGCGGAGATGGTTTGACTCTGCCTTTTAAAAGAATTTAATCCGACCGTCACTTTCTCTGTGGCAGTGACCGTCGCTTGGGTTATGGGGTCCGAAGCCGGCGAGTCAGTCTTAGTTGTCGGTTTTAGCTGTCTAGTTTCTATTTCCATATCGGAGTTACTAGAATTATTACTAATTTTGCGTTGCCGACGGGCTACCTTCCTATTTTTCCTTTGGCGATTACCGTTTGGAACGGACCTTCCTCCACGTCCGAACCCTTTACGGTACCATCGGAATGACTCGACAACTCGTCGGACGAGATAGCGCTCGAAGAGCGCTTCCCGTTACTTGCCACAGACGGACATGGACTGGGACCGCGGCCACTACCACTCAAATGTACCGCGTTGTCTAAAATGATGTTGGCCTCTTGAGGAACTGCATACCCATGCTGTTCCAAAAATTAATGAATAATGATTTGAGCTCACCTATAGGCAGGGTTGGAGGGACTGGTGGCTCCCCGGCCGCGAGCGGGCCGGGGCGACACTAGCCATGCTGTTTTCTGAACCAATACTTAAGGATAACACGTTTGTAGAAAATGATTAAATAATTTAAAATAATTTTAGTAATTTTTAACTTTTATTTAAAATTTTTAATAATTTTAATTATGAAAACACTTTATTATTATGTTATAATAGCACTAAACTAGTTGAATTCACAAACCGCGCGAATTTACTACGCAAAACGCGCGAATGATCGTTATTAATAACGAATGCGAAACGACCGTTAACGACGTCACGGGCGCCACCCGTCGCAGGTTCGGCGCGCGGGCGCGCAGGCGGCCGACGCGCGGGCGGCCGGCGCGCGGGCGGACGACGCGGGCGGACGGCGCGCGGGCGGTCAGGCGCGCGCGCGAAAGGCCGACGGCCACGAGGCCGCTAATGTAATATACCGAACCGAACACACTCACTGTGAACACACTTAGTACCCGGCGATGTACTGAACCTCCGGAACACCACACTCGATTTACACACGTAATTACCACGTATTAACACGTAACACCAGACACTTAAATTACACGTATATCACACGGCACACGGATCGAAACGCGAATTACGTGAACTCGCTCGTAATTAAGCACGTACAATCGCCACACTCGGGTGTAGCAATTATAGGCGCGGCGCGTTGAAAGTGACGTAAGCGTAAACGCTAACGTAATTAGTTGCAAGCTTTGCTAGTGATTGATCGTGCGAGCACGACCATGCCACAGGGCAAAACTCGGAACTGAATGTTAACCATTTAAATCAGCTAATTTATATCACCCATCGCCCCTCCCACACTACGTCCGTGAGCATTGCACAAAACTGCAACCCTGGCTATGATGTGGCATAGACCTTCTGTGATTCTGTGCAACGCTGACTTGTTTTAAGTAAATTGGCTAATTGAAAATTTAAAATACCTTGTTAATGTTTTTTGGCACTTGATAAGTTTTCGAACATGTCAATTTCATGTATAATGCTATTGTGAGTGTGAGCATTACATTATTCTACAAGACAAAATTAAACAATTCAAGAACAATTTTAATTTTGCCATTTTTTCATTATTTATTACTATCAAAGTTTTAAAGCAATTCCGTCGAGTTTTATGATTTTATTCCACTTTAAATTAGCTTTCAGATTTGTTGACGATACCGTTGTTTTGGCTTGGAATAATAGAATATTCAATATGCCGCTTCTGAGTTCATCGGTACTTGGAAATCAGTCGCGAAGAATAAGCTCCAATTGAATGAAGTAATCCATAATCAAAGAAGTAATATAGGGATTATAATTTGACGATGACGTCAGAGATGTGGTGGAACTGAAATTCGTTTTTGCCTAATTTTTAATACTTTGTGCATCAAAAGAAAAATAAACTTGCAAAACAACTCTGCATGCATATATAGATGCATTATTATCAATGCATCTTACGTCTAACATCTTAGCTATTCTGTATTGACAATGATGCCGTGAACACATATCTGATTAAATCATGGATATATATGGTATGCTGTCACAGCACTGCAACTTCGATTCAAGAAAGTACAGATATTTATCTGAAGCTGCCTTGCGTATTCAAATCGATATTTGCAGATCAGTTTAGGTCCTTCGAAATGAGAATTAATAGGATTAAAAACATTGTTACAGTTTGTACTACAGTATACTAACATTATATATATATAAAAATGATCGTAAGTCTACAGAGTGTCTGTATCTCTGAACAAAATTCGTCCCATATATGTAGGGCATACGAGTAGGCGATCACAGAATTCTGAGTTTTTGCTTGTGACACTCACTACTCCTTACTGAAATTATAATCACCTTCACCTTGTATTCTTCCCACTTAAAAGTTTGTGTAATTCAAGATCTGAATGTGAAATATGAGTGTGTAGAAAGAAAATTTTGGTAAAATCAAACAGTATGAATGTTAACAGCTCGACAAATTGAGGAATTTAACGAAATAGTGATGGGAAAAAGAGTATTGCTAGATTCACTGTCTACAAATACCAATCACGGAGTGCACAGAGCAGGAATTTGTGTAATAAGCCAAAAGAGGATAAAAGTGCATAAGAATCTGCAAAAAGAGACCTAAAGAAAGTGTGAAAAGAAGATAGGCTGAAGTAAAATATATGACAAGAAATTCTTGGGTGATATTTCGGAAAAATAACTTTTCTAGAATACGGTGAAAAATCCGGAACAGTACCGAGACAACTTAAATAAATGTGATTAAATACGACAACGGATGTCTAATCAATGAAGAAAACGATGTAAGAAAAACGTGAATGAATGAATCGGTAAGTGTTTTTGTATACGAAGATACGTTTGTAAATGGCAATGCTATTGCAACTGAACACAAATTATTTTTTTGTATCTCTAACAGATTAGGCAGCGTTTTCCACAAGAGCTCGTTAGCGAAAAATTTTCACTTGACTTGATTCGCTATTACCTTGAATGTTCAGGTCCTATATGTGTAAAGTTATTATTACTACACAAAAATATAGTGGGGAAAGGTAAACCATAATCGTAAAAACCGCTTAAGGATCCACTGTTCTAGTGGTCCTTAAGATTAGCATGGGCATATAGACAGACTAAAAGACAGAAGCTCGCAGGGACTGTCTTTTGTACCATATATTAATTATATTTAATATTTTTTTATTAATAATATTAATATTTAGATGGAATAATCTAACATAATACACAAAAAGGATTCGGAATACACGTGTCATAATAAAGAAACCGCTCATTCTAGAACCACGATATAAACATATAAGCCAGAACTATAGATGATTTATTAAAAGTTGTTTTTAGTTCGAGAATACACTTCGTCCACTTGGATAGAATCTGTTGCAGGTTCGAGACAGATAAACTCTACGCCGCGGAGATCATA